>PVJH01001990.1:0-183912 GCA_004026705.1 Nesogale talazaci
TTGGAAGGAGACATTGTAGACTGGTATCAAGCATATATGCTAATATCGGTCTCACATTGAACTGGACTGGGCTGGGATGCTTTCTCAGTGTTCCATTCATTTTGTATGTAAACCCTTTTCCTTATATCCACATGTGTGTCTATGAATTTGTTCCTCTAGTCTACCTGGACTAACACATGTATCTAACCAAATCATTTAATTAATTTATACCAAAGGACTTTTACTTGGTGAATTAGATGTTGTTGCTGTTGTTTTCCTTAACATAGAGCCCCTATAATGAGATTTTGTTTTGGACTCTAAAGGAATCTTGCTAAAACAAGATAGCATGTGTCAGAGAAACAGTAGTTACTATAAAAGTAAAATAATTTAGCAAAAAGTAAAAAGTTAAGGCAAACTGGGTTTAAATCTAGATTATAAAATTTACTAGTTATCGCTTCTCGGCCTTTTGGCTAAGATCAAGTGTAAAATTTACTAGTTATGCAATCATATACTAATTGCTTAATCTCTCTAGCAATTTGTTTCATTGTTTAAATAGGGGAAATATACTAAGAAATAAGTCCTAGTATCTTTGCCAAAGTTAATGAAAATAATGCCCCCCAAAAAAGAAAAACTATGGGCGGAGCCCCGGTAGCGTAGTGGTTGTGCACGGGACTGCGGCCCACTGGGATGGAGGTTTGATTCCAGCTCCATGGAGTAAAGGCTGGGCCTCCTACTCCCACCACCTGAGGGCAGTGATGCCCACCCCCCACCGCCCAAAAAAAGAAAAACTATTTGAGAGCAGGCAGTGATGCCCCTCTCCCCCCCACCAAAAAAAAAAAAATTAATGAAAATAAACACAGAATGCCTCAGACACAGAAAGCCCTCAATAAGTGGTTGTTAAGGACTAGAACAATTCACACCCCAGACCCCCTCTCATCAAAGACAACAAACAACTACCTCCACATCCACTGAACCAATCCTAGAGTTTCTGAGATTGTCGACCTGGATGAGAGCAGAGAGCCTGACTAGTCTCTCCAGGGCGGCTTCTGCAGTTGAAATGGCGACCTTGCCTTTAGCAAGTCTAAATCACTAGTCTAATCACCAGGGCTCTGACAATTAATGTATTTAAAAACAGACGACACATACGATGGTACAACATTATGAGTTTCCTAGGCATACATCTTACTACATATTTATATGAAAACATTATAGGAAAATGTATAAAGTGTTACTACTGAATAATATGAAGAAATATTACAACACATGGAAAAATATCTTGTTTTTCATGAGTGATTTTCCCTAAAATAGTACTCCATAAATTAAACTGGATTTTAATCAAAAACCTAAGGGGATTTGACACACCAATGCTTAAATATATCTGCCAAAATAACAGATCAAGATTGGGCAGGGCAATGTTGATGAAGACATAGTCTATTGGTATCAAGTCTTGTTACCAAGTTACTAAATTATAGTGATCAAACATGTATACGAATGGAACAAAATAGAGTTGCCTAGCTTTCCAAGACTTGCTAAAGAGGTGACAAACCAAGGGAGGTGTGTGGAAACAGGCAATGGATTGTTCAATAAATGATGAGAAAACAATTGTCTGTCTTCATCAAATAGACAAAGTCGGATCTCTTGCTAAGATTCATCTCTCTTCTACTTTTGCTGTCTCTGTCTCTGTCACACACACACAGTCATAATGAATTAACAATCTCAATGAAAATCACAGCTTTCAAACATTGGAAATAAAACAAAAGAGAATATCTTTAAACACATACACAAAGAGCTCTTAAACAAGGCAGACCACAAACACCAAAAGCTCAAATGAGAAAGAGAAGACAATACATCTAGTATTATGGATAAAACTGGTCATGTTAAAGTAGTTTGATTAACTTCTCTTTGATAATTGATATTCATTTAAAAAGTTTAAAAGCCAGGGATGACCTAAGTGTAGATAGGTGAAATAGAATTTTTTTTTCTTCATCCTACTAGAAAAGTCATCTCAATAAATAAAATATCCCATATACCCAGGGCCCACCTCCTCTGGGAAAGACTATACTGGCAATTGGCCAAGAGAAATCTGAAGAAATAATGCACATGGGAGAATAATGAGCAGCTCAGTAATAAGGAAATGCAAATTAAAGCCAAGGAAGTCCCATTACAACCCCTCCAACTGACTAAAAATTAACAAGGCTATAGCAACATGCAGTAGTGAGGAAGTGCGCAGGAGATGTTTTGCTTGTTTCAGTGGAACTTGATGAAACCACTTTAGAAAGCAATTTGGGACAACTTAGTAAAACTAGTGGAGCCTTAATGTCACAATGGTTCTGCATGGGGCTTCTAACAGCACGGTCAGAAGGTGCAAACCTCTCTGCAAGAAAGATGGAGTTTCTCTTCTCCCAAACAGTTACAATCTTGGAAACTCAGAAAGGCAGTTCTATCCTGGCCTCTAGGGTCGCTTTGAATCAGCATCCACTTGACGACAGTTGGTTTGGTTTAGAGTAAACCAAAGATGTAAATGGGTAACCCACTCTGCTACTCACCAGAAGGCCATATGTCCCCAGTCCACCCAGCCGTGTCTTATAGAATGACCTGCCAATCCCCTGCCTGTCTCCCAATGATCAGCAATGAAAAATCCTCTGCAGAACAATTCTACTCGGACACACAGGGTTGCCATGAGTTGAAATTTACCCAGCTCAAGAAAGGGATGGAGAAAAGGGAGAGGGTGGATAGAGTACGGCTTTAGCTGTACTTCCCAGCTTTTGTGTGTGTGTTTTATGGTGAGCTACAGCAACTGAGAAAATATTAACGTCGATTAACAGCTAGATGTTTTATACATGGGTGTCAGCTACATTGTCTTTATACTTTTGGGTATTTTTGAACTAGAGTTTAATTTTACAATGTTTAAGTACTATTTAATGATGTTTTAAGGGGGAGGTATTACTAGTCTAAAACTAAGTGAATCCAAACTAGTGGACGAATCTCATGCATCTATGCATTACCTTGTAATGAGGGAACAATTAAAGATAAACATATATTTAAAAACAATGTGCTGACTGTAAATTAGCCCTGTACAATCCTGTTCTTGTTATCCCTGCCAACAGTTACATTCTTAAAACAACCAAAAGGCAGTCTTTTTAAAAAGTGCTTATTAGTCAAGGCTATGCTTTTCAAATAATGGGACCCTTTTGTTCAAAGAAAGGGGGGAAAAATCCCCAACATTAACAAATGGCCTCAGAACTTAAAATAGATAGAGGTGCACTGTATCAAATTAATTTTAAAATGTTTTATGAGTATGAATTTGTCAAATGTGCATTTTATTAAGGAAATCAGTAGCAATAATTAGTTTTTATTTTGTTAGTTCAACGTCTGGTATTATGGATAATCACTATAATAACAGAACAATCTTTCGATATTCAGTTGGGATCTTGTTATGTTTATATTACTCAATTGGGAGGAAAATCTGGATTCCCTCACATGGTATATTAGTTTTCTATCGCTGCCTAACACATTATCACACATTTAGCAGCTGACACCAACAAGACTTCCGTGGGCCACAGTAGACAACCAAGTGCACAGCCAGGAGTTCTCTGGGTTTAAGTGGGGCTCCAGGCACTAAAAACAAAGGGCTGACCTGTTGCTTTCTTTTCTGGGACGTGGAGGCTTCTTACCAAGTTCACTGAGGACACGCCAGCATTCATTTCTTGACTGGTTGGATGATGGAAGACCCTCTTCCCAGCTTCTCTGTGAGTTGTGCCCAGAGGCAGCTCTCAGCCTCTAGGGAACGTTCTTACTCTGCGGTCTTTTTCCATGAAACCAGGACTAGTTGGTTGCTTAGGGGCCTTAATTGCACTGACAAAATCCCTTTTCCTACATAAGGCATCGCATGGACAAGTGTGGTGGCCCATCATGCTTCCAGGTTTACCAGGAGTGGGGAATGACCTGCCCGGGGGTCAGATAAAGCTCTGGAAACCATCAATGCCAGCTAATATCTCACATGCCTCACTAAAAAGAAGCCATCCCCCCACCCATGACATTTGGGTAGAATTAAATAAATGTTTGACCAGTACGACCCTTGAATAATGTTGTAAGTATCCAAATGGTCCTTGTCAGAAAAAAGGTTCCCCACCACTGGTAGGTCTGAGTGTGTTAAACCATGAGTCTGGACTAAGGTCGCACAACTGAACATGGGGGTCGTGAAAAATCTAGCAACAGTAAGAGGTTTCTGAATACACAGAGACCAGAAATGGGTTCCAAAATCTCACGTGTCATGAATCCCAGGTGTTTCTGGCAGCGCTTGCCCAGGTTGCAAATCTCTTGGAAGAAAGGGGTAAGAAGCCCTTATTCAGGTCATGGACATCAGGGAGAGAGAGTCTGCTGTCTACCACATACAGGCAAATTGTCTCAAAATCTCAGGAGTCTCTCCAGAGACTTGAAAAAGTCACAAAATAGGGTTTTTCCCTCCCAAACTGTATAACTAACATGGAATCCCAAATCCCATGGCTTAGCAAATACTGGCAGTTAGACACATTCAGAATTCACAGAAAGGAGTGGAATTCAGTTCTCCCCTTATATGGGACACCTCATTTTAGAGTTTGAAACATACCCCAAAGCCAGTACCTCTAGCCTAGGCCTGGTCTTAACCTATATCCAGTGCACACACAGGTACAGCAACAATAAACAGGTATGATGATTTTCGTTGAGGGGATGGATTCAGGCCTGATTAAAAATAAAAAGATTTTAAAAAAAAAGAGTTCAACCTTCCTAGTCAATGACACATTTATAAAAAGCGCAAGTGACACATTTGTAAGGGGTGTAAGTGGCATATTTGTAAGGACTATAAATACATTCACTGGGAGAAAAGGAAATAAAATGTTTCATATTGAAATCTGCTCAACATTAGTTGAACCTGGCAGTTTAAGCTTATGTTTTGTCTGCTTCTATTGTGTTACTATTATTAGTGTCTATGCTAATTGTCTTATTCTTGTTTACATAGTTTAGGGTAATCTTTTTGAAACATAGTCTAAATTAACTACTTGGGCAATTCCTGAAGCACCTTGAAAAGTCACTGAAGTAGACTTTCTTCCCAGTGCAGACCTTGCTACCAGGTCCAATACTGAAACCCAGCAGCTGGATGAAATCCAACCCTTAGACCACCGCTTAGGCCCCAGGAGCCCTACATGTTTAAACATGAAAGTCCTTGATGTTGAGGGTATGCTTGGGTGGTGCTGAAGCCAGGAACCGCAGGGCAGTTTCCTTTACAAACAGTCCAACTCCTATGGATAATTTGAACGATAGCTTGTAAAGCACTAAGAAACTTAAAGAAAGAACTCATTACCATTGTTTAAAAAGAATCAGAGAGCTTATTTAAAATGTCAACAATGAAAGGAAGACAATATCTGAAAATCAAATAAGAACTGATTTTTGAAAACTTAGTGAAGACTTTACAGTCATTAAGGAAGACTGACAAGTAAATATGAGATAAGACTCACTGAGGGATACCGATGAGTGAAGCACTTTGCATAGAATTTTGCAGGTCTAATCTCATTTCATCTTTCACACACAAACAGTATATGTATGTATATACACACACACATATGGACACATAATGCGTGCATGCGTGTATATATACACATATATCTGTGTATATATGTGTGTGTGTGTGTGTGTATACTCAAAACATTTGAAATGTCTGTGCTAAAGTGGCAGGGGCATTTGCCAATGAGTAGTGCATGAATAATTTTGTTTAGTTAGTAATATGCTGTTTCTTTTCTACCAATATGTCTCCAATGGGCCTAATCTGTTTGCACTAATACTTTAGCAGTTGTTCGTAATTTTGGATCTGTTGATACTGGAAGAGTAACTGATAAAGTAAACCCCCAAATATCACTTATGTAAGCATCCTTTATTAAATTATTCAAGGGCACCTCATTGTTCTGTTTATGTCTAGAAATGTTAACCCCACCACCATGCTTGCGAGTCTACAGCTATACCGGAGAAAAAGACAGCTGAAGCTTGAAGAAAGATGAATGAAAAGGAAGAAAGGTCATGAAGATAAAAAAGTTTAAAGATGGTTTATCCCAATAAAAGAAATAATTGTGAGGAATAAACAGAGTAAACCCACATCAAAGTCACAGAGAATAGGACAGGAAGAAAAGGGGTTAGAAGAGAAAGCAACATTGGAAAACCAGAAAATAAAAGGCCAGGGGAAATATAATAATATCAGAGAAGGGTGTTGCCACGTCCTATAAATCTGAGTGCAATAGAGACTCTAAGAAACTAGGGTGCCGGTGAATCGCTTTTACAACTTCCTGGATTGTTGGGGTTATTTTTAAATCTAAGGAGTGAGAAACAAATGAAGAGTGCACTAAAGCTAAGGTCAAGTTGACCTACCTCCGTCCCAAAGACTTAACATGACTGCAATTATACTTCCGCCCACCCCCCCCCCCACCCCTTGCAATCTTTACCCTGTGCTTTCACTGCGGTCTCAACAGAAAGTACAAGATTATCTTTGAAAAATGAGGAGTTGTTTACTGGTTTATGAGCACAGACATACAAACACAACAAAACATTCGTTTTCCTTTTTAAACTTTTATCTACAGACTTGGTAAGAGAGGTGAACTGAATATCCTCCAAAACTGTACTCAGAAGATGCTACTCTTTTCTTTAGGCTTGGTGATTGAGAAATTTAAAAGTAGCAAAAATTAAAGACGTAGTTTAATCACTGGATAGCTTTTAGAAAATTATACACTTGTCTAGTCATTTCTTTTTTCCTGAAAGAGATTGCCAGCAAGATGATGGGTGGAGTCGTTGTAGGCAAAGTCCCAAACCTCCTTGCTCCTACTCTCAAGAGAAACAGTCTTTGTCCCCTCTCCATGGATGAGGGGCGACCTACGACAGCTTGGAGTCACAGGGCACACCAGGAGAGATCCTATGTGATCTCTAAAACCATTGACTGCTGAGATGATACAGACTCTGTTGTGTGATGGCATGAGGGAGCTTCAATAAATTTGTGGGAACCAGGGGGAGAGTACCAGTCTTACCTCCACAGAATCTGGAGTGGGCATGCAGACTCTACCAGGAAGCACTCAACCATGAGGGCAGCGTGGCCACATGGAAGGATGCATGAAAAGAGAGAGCTACAGGGCTGGCCCCAACCAGATCCAGACTGAGCCCCTCCCTGGAAGAGGGGTGTAGCAGAGAACAGGTTGAGGGGAGGAGCCAGCATGCCACACCCCCATGGAGACAGGCCAGAAGGGAAGAAGAGAAAGCGAGTTGGATCAGTCCCCAAGCTGGCCCATAATGCTCAAAGGATTACGCTCCTGTAGGGAGCTAATGCGGCACAGAGGGGACTTGGCAAACAACAACAGGATGTGTCACACTGTCTCCTTATTGAAGCAGACAGCTACAGAGGACATTCCAGGGGTCACACGGCAGGGAAGCAATGCAGTCTGAGCCCCCGAAAATGGACCAAATCAAGAAGAGAGCACTCCTGGGTGCATAGTCAAGAGGAGAGAAGGTTCCTGGGGGTCATAGGGAAGGGGAGGGAGGAAAGGGAGGATGTGGACAGGCTCTGGGATGGGGGAACAACAAGTTGTCCAGAATTGGTGGCAAGGAGGGTGTGGGGGGCCTGATTAGGCTTGAGCAAGGGTAATGTAACTGAAGTACTGAAACCCAAATGAAAGCTGAGCATGATAATGGGACAAGAGGAAAGTGAAAAGAAATAAAACAAAGAGCTAGAGGGCAAAGGGCATTTATAGAAGTCAAAATAGAGGCATGTAAATATAATTATTTATGATGAGGAGAAAATAAGTCTAGGTACATATATTTATAGGTGTAGTACTAAAGTAGCAGATGAAACTTAAGGCCTCCATTCAAGTACTCCCTCAATGCAAGAACACTTTGTTCTATTAAACTGGTATTCCATGTTGCTGACCTGCCCAATATAATCATTGACGACAAATGGGTACATAAGCAAATGTGGTGAAGATATATGATGGTGCCGGCTATCAAAAGATGTAGCATCTAGAGACTTAAAAACTGGAAGATAAATAGCCATCCAACTGAGACGTAGCCAAGCCCACATGAAAAAAACACACCAGCCAGTGAGGTTGTGAGGTGCCCAAAGGATCAGGTCTCAGGCATCAAACAGGAATATATATATATATATATATATATATATATATGTATATGTATATATATATCACTGTGTTGACATTTCTGAAATGATTGCTGAGAACATGTGGGAGCATGAGCAGGAGTGGTGAAGAAAGCTGATGGTGCCTGGCTATCAAAAGATATAGTGTCCAGGGTCTTAAAGACTTGAAGGGAAACAAGTAGCTATCTAGCTCAGGGGCAACAAAGCCCACTATGGAAGAAATACAACAATTTGTGTGACCATGAGGTGTGGAAGAAATAAGGTATCAGGCATCAAAGAACAAAAATCATATCATTGTGTGCCCACCCTCCCAATATGATCATGGATGGCAAATGGGTGCAGAGACAAACATAAAGGAGAAAGCTGATGGTGCTGGACTACCAAATGATAAAGTGTTTGGGGGTCTTAAAGGCTTGATGATAAACAAGCGGCCATCTAATGCAGAGGCAGTAAAGCCCACACGGAAGAAGCACCCCAGCCTGTGTGATCATGAGAGAGGTTGAAGGGAACAGGTATCAAGTACCAAGGAACAAGTATCACATCACTTTGAAAGAGGAGGAGTGCAGGGTGCGGACCCAAAGCCCATTTGTAGGCAATTGGACATCCACTTAGAGAAGGGCCACAGGGAGGAGACGGGCCAGTCAGGGTTCAGTGAAGTAATGATGAAACATACATCTTTCCTCTAGTTTTTTTTTTTATTTTTCTTTTTCCTGGTAAAATAGACTTTATGACAAAAACCAACATTAAAAAAATAAGAAAGGACATTATATATCAATCCAATAAGTGGATACAACCACAATAATTATTTTGGCTCCAATGGAAGAGCTTCAACATACTTAAAATAAAGTTTAAAGGATAAGTAGAAAGCTCCACAATAGTAACAGAAGATTCTCATACCTTGCTTTTGATGGACATAAAAATAGAACAATACTCTGGCTTCCTCCCTCCAACTATCATGATCCCAATTCTCCCCTACAAATTCAGCTAGATTGGAAGAGATACACTGGCACAAACAGGAACTGGTAATACAGGGAACCCAGGACAGATGAACCGCTCAGGACCCGCAGTGAGAGTGGAGATACCGGAAGGGTGAAGGGAGGGGGGATAGAGGGAGGGGAGAGCAATCACAAGGGTCTACATATAACCTCCTACCTGGAGAACAGACAGCAAAGGAGTGGGTGAGGGGAGACGTCAGGCAGTGTAAGATATGACAAAGTAATAATAATTTATAACATATCAAAGGTTGGTGGGGAAGGGAGGAGCAGGATGGGAGGGGAAGAGGTGAGGAGAGCTGATGTCAAGGGCTCAGGTGGAAAAGCAAATGGTTTGAGAAAGATGAGGGCAGCAGGCATGCGAAGTGCTTGGATAGATTATGATAAGCAATGTGTGAGTCCCCAATAAAAAGCATTTACTTTTTAAAAAGACTAAAAAAAACTTTGTGGGTAAACACCATTATCTTTTACTTCATATTCCTCATGAACTTTATGAAGATCCTTCATAGAGGCATTGAAAACCATCTAGTGAGTGGATGAACCATTTGCAACACCCAGCCATTCCATCTGACCTCTAGTCACAAAACGTCTGTGTGGCTCTCTAGGAACGCCCCTCTCTGGAGCGGTCCTTGCATGGCACTGCCCCTCAGATCCTTACCACTGGGCCATAAAGTGATCAGGCCCATGGGAAAGTCCCATGGAGTCATTACCGGTTACTCTCACAGCTGAGTGCGACTTTGAATCATCTTCGCCTAGGAGCAAAATATAGAAGTTTAAAAATAAAAATTAGCCCCAGTTACACAAGCTGAAGGTCCAGCCAGTAGCAAGCTGATACAAGTTCACTGTGCTTTCATGGTCAAATCTCTGACCTATACAACTAATAAGCATAACTCAGTCAAAGTTGCTCGGAGTTAGTAAGTGGGGAGTGGGTTACTTTGCAGTAACAGAGAACTTAAGCAGACATCAGAAATAAATGACCAGACAAGAAGGACTGCTCCAATTTAACTTGGAGCTTAATGCAAATAGAATGCAATGTCACAGCCAGTCATATTCAGGGTGTGAGCCCTCTCCTTCTTGGATGGAGGGAAGGTCTTCTTCATCAGCTCTCCCACAGCTGTCCAACTAAATGTCCAATGTTCCCATCCCCACTTTTTTTGGGTCTCTTTTCCCGCCTGCCCTTTGGTTATGGGCTTACCATTGTAAAGCGTATTCATTCTTTCATAAAACAAATATGAGTACTGTTTTAGAAGTGGAGGTGTGGTGTCTATATGTTAGGTTACACAGGGAGCTGCACAAGGTTAGTAGTTTGAAATCACCGGGGACTTCATGGGAGAAGGATGAGGCTGTTGAACTCCCATAAAGAGTTCAAATCTTGGACTCCACAGGGACAATTCTACTCTACCCAACAGGGCTGCTATGACTTGGTCTTTTCTTAAAGATGGCAGAGAAATTGGGTTGTTGGGTCTTAGCCCACAAGTGGCTTGGTGGCACAGTGGATTAAGCACTGAACTGCTAAACTCAAGGGCAGCGGTTCAAACCCACAAGCTGCATATCGAGAGAAAGACAAAGCCGTGTGCTTCCTTAGAGATGTACAATGCCATGAGCCCTAAAGAACAGTTCTGTTCTGTCTTCAGGGTTGCCGTGAGTGGAATTGACTTCATAGAAATGGATGGGTCTTGGGATAGGTGCTAAACTGGGATTAACTTCACCTTGAAACTCATAGAGAAAAGACAATAAAATATTGTCAAAACTGTAGGTCACAATAAAATTGCAAAAGAAAAACAAAAAGCTAATTCGCTGCTATTGATTAGATTTTGACTCACAAAGACTCACTCGGACTGAGTAAGATTGTAGGTTTCCAAGTCTGTAAATCGTTACAAGAGCAGAAATCCTCCTTTTTCTCCCAAGACGTGGGCTAGTAGGTGTAGACTGGTAGATCGCCTTGTGGTTAACAGCTTAATGAACAGCCTACCGGGCCACCCGGGAAATATACTAGCTACTATGAAGTTAACCTAATGGAGCCCAGAAAACCTTTTTAAACATCAAATAAAATTTAAAATACTAGACCAGAAACAGTAATAATAAAAGCAAAGCCTTTCAAAAAGTAAGGGTAAATACTTTTTGAAACGTTACACATACAATATACTTAGCACATTTCCTTCTTATATTGAGAAAGATAGTCTACAGCTTTTCCAAATAAATCGCATTCCTACAGTATAAAGGGTGTACACTCATTTGTGCTTAGAAGATTTGTTATCAATTTTCTGGTTCTGGCCTAGATAAAAGGGTACACAGCTGTCACCCGAGCTAATCATCTTTAATGATAATGGGGTTTTGTCTAATTGTTGCCAGGGTGTTTGGAAAGGGTATTCTGGTGTGTCCAGAATCACTTTGGAGGAAACAAGTGCCATATGTGTTTCACTCTGTCTCGGAACATTACACAGTTAAATGTTTTAGTAGTTGAGTCAATCTATTCACTGTCTTAATAGCTGGAGTGGGGAACATGGAATTATCATGACCTCTGGCATTTATCTTTGCTTGCAACTCTAGAAACAGTCATATCTTACCAAGCACAAGCTGAGGAGCCCAAACTAAAAAGTTTGCTGCCTGTGTAATTATCTTGTTACAGCCTCCATCCAACAGTCGGTGGTAAACATTAAATAGCATGTCATAAAAACCCCGGCCTCTGAGTAATAGTGGTGGCCCTCGCTGCCCTCCTCTCTTGCACTCCCTGTCATTTATATGACTCAAACTGAGACTGTCTTCTTTTTTTCATCCTGAAATAAATACCCTCCCAAGTCCTCTCCAAAGAAAATGATTCCAAATGATAGCTCCTAGCCAATCCCCAAACTCTAATTAGAAAATTCGAAAACCACCAAGATCCAGTCTTCAGAAAAGACCTCAGAAAGTCTCGTGTGTATTTCAGTTGGGTCTCTAAGAGTGAAGGCACCGGGATGGAGGTGGGGGATCCTGGACAGTGAGGGAAAGGACTGTCGGGTGGCCAGCATCAGAGATGGGTGGTTCCCAGGAGAAGTCAGGATCATCAGAGAGGGGTGTATTTCACAAGTTGAACATGATGGATTAAGGAAGGGCTGATGGATCACAAGACAATGACACAAAGGGTCAAGTGCTCCACTACAGATTCAAAGCTTGGCTGTTTGAATCTACCCCAAGGACCATCTCAAGAAAGCCTTGGCGATCCGCTTCGAGAAGATCCCACTGTGCAAAACCCTTCGGAGCACAGTTCTCCTCCGCAACAGGGGCTTTCCCTGCATCCTGATTTGTTCCTCAAGAAGCATCTAGTCACTGGATGGGCCCTCCATAGGTATTCCTATCAGTTCACTCCCACAAAATCCCAGTCACCTGGAAACCAAGCTTGGCTGCATGAGATCATCTCACCCTTAGCTCAACCAGCAACCCCTTTATCACTAGCTACTGATTTGGGGAAAACCCAATGAAGTAAATATTGATAGTATTCATAATCTCTGAGACTTGTGACTTGGAATAATAAAAAAGGTACGGTCTGGAGGAAGAAAGGACAGGACTCTGGAGGCACCTGTTATAATAAACATGAGTAACAGACAGGCATGTGTTATGGATCATCCGTGATTCCTTCTGTGAAACAGGACACCATGGGATTTGGACCTTGTAAGAAGTAAAGCCTTGAGGAAGCTCAATTCCAATAACCCCCATGGATGCCACTGCTGCTGCTATTGGAGCTGTTGGTGGAAGGTGGAACCATGGCAGAGACAGTGGTAGCTTCTGAGACTCCTGGGAGGGGGGGAAGGAACCACAGTGCATCCAGCTGGCCCCATCCACTGCTCTGCCCACTTGAATAACAGGAGTAGCTCAACTGCCTGCTGTGCCAAACGCATAACTCATGTCCTTTGACTCATCTCCCTGGATCCCATGCATGGTCTAGAGACCCAAAAATCTGGGTCAGGGGTCTTCAAAATCATGACTCACTGACATTAAATACATTCCCAATCACAGTGACTCTGAAAATGGGAGAACTACAACATGAGCCCTTTGGCCACTGTTAGCAGGGCTCCTATGAAAACCATCAGAGGGAAAAGTAACTCGAAGGAGAGCCGCTTTCCCTAAACAATCAACTCAAAAATCTTTTATGACCAAGGACAAATATACAGTGGAATGTTGGCCAAATAGAGGATAAGTGCAACAAGCCTGTATTTCAAAATTCTTGTTCTAATCTCTTAGTTGCTTGCATTCACTGTCTGGACATACAGCTTTTACTGCAAACAGATGCCTTCTATTGTCTCTTGGCTTTTGGAAAACAGGTCATCATGGTTGAGTGTGAAGGTCTCAAGCTTTCTTCCATTTCATGTGGAAATTGCATAAAGGTAAGGAAGAGTGGGGAGGGCAGTGCTAATAGACAGATGATAAATAGATCGATAGATAGACAGATAGATGATCGATAGACAGGAATAAAAGCTTCCAAGTCTGTGTCATGTGGTTTCCTAAGTGGAGACTATAAAATAAGTACTTAAGCTGAGAATTCTCTCCACTCCTGCATGACCACTATTCCCACAGAGCTGACTGACTGAATTTTAGAACTGAAGATGGGTGAGTCCCATGAATATTAATGTCTCCTAAATCAGGGTGAAGTAAAGTAAAACTCACTTTCTCAGAATTGAAAGATCACTTAATTTTGGACAAATGTCCTCCACAACCACAGCATGGTTTTTGGAAGCTGTTACTTGTGATGATGAAAATAAAAATGGTTAATATAGAATTTAAAACAACTATCTCTCTGCCTCATCACCATGATGATGTATTTGTATATCAGAAGGTACCAGAATGTGACTACTATTTGTTTCCTCCTATTTCCTATTGCTGGAAAATGGAATCAGTTCCTCTAGTGGGTCAACTTTTCGGAAATAAGCTCTTTATTCCAAATAGGGAATATTTAAATATATGGGGCTGGGCTTTAAAATAGTTTCTTAAAAATTTCCTGAAGAGATTTATAATTTTTTATTGATTCCTTGGGTAATATAGATATTATGTGTCTATTATCTCTTTGGCAAAAATGACTGCTACTAGTGGAAGACTGAAAGTCAATTTAAACATTAACACTGATTTAAGACCCTATAAAGGCGCATTTAGATCACTCTATGCACTCTACGGTACCTCCACCATGAGTAATATGAAAGTGCACATTTTGGTAATTGAATTAGCTTAATATTATGCATAATATATTAAGTAGCTAATGGTACTTTTTATTTTATAAGGAAAAATGTATCACATAAAATCAGCAAACAAAAGTGGAACACACACCAATGATGTTCAAGGAACCATGGGAGACCCTGTACAAAGTTCTGAGTCTTGGTTGCAAGGCACCTAGAATCTGTTGATGGAAGACACAGCTTAGTACACCAAGTATTTGCTTAAACAGCAGTTCAGGACAACTATAAAGATATGCTGGTCCTGATTAGCTAACAATTAAACTAAGAGACAATTAAAGAGAAAATAAGTCCTCTAGTTGCTGAGAAGAGAAATTTAGAAGAGGGCTCAATTTAACAAAACTCGAGAAAAATGGATTTAAGATTGTTGGAGGCACGAAGCCGAGGTTTCTTCCAGCTCAACCAAGATGGGCAGCAAGAAGAGGGACAGTACCAGACTGACATGGCAGTAATCTCCCTGGCATGGCTTCAACATGGGTTCTGGTGCCTGAGATTCAGCTCCTCTGAAACAAAAAGGATGTTAAGTCACCTCTTGATCCTGGGGAGCTGTCTAGCACCTCAGACTTAAAAGGAAAGAGAAGAGAAGGAGACAAGTGCCCTTCCCTGAAGGGGCTCTGCCCTTCTACTGCCATCGAGTTGATTCCAACTCATCAGATCTCCACATACAGTTTCTGAAACCATAAATCTTTATGGGACCAGACAGCGTTCTTCTCCTGAAGAGCAGCAGGTGGGTTTGAACTATAGTTAGAAGGTTGATGCCAAACCCACCGCACCTGCGGGGGCTCATGGAAGTCACTCACGGGAGTTGTCATCCACTTTCAAAGGCACCCGACTTGAGGAGAAAGCTATTTGCATCGTTGATGAATGGTGGAGACTCAACATGGAGTTGGCTTCCACTGTAAACTTTCAGAAACAAGTAAACAAACAAAACTGATGCATAGCCACTCTGTAGGACAGGGCAGGACCAACCACCCCTGTGGGTCTCTGGGACCATAACTCTCGACAGGAGCGGAAAGTCTGTATCTCTCCAGTGGGGCAGCCGGTGGTTTTGAACTGCAGTCTTTGTGATTAGCAGCCCACCTCAACCACAGCACCACCAGGGTCCTACTGCAACCCTTTGTTTTCAGTAACGCGAGTGCTTAGAATGTAAATTCTAAGAGAGAAGACAAATATACCACAGTCAGCACCTTAAAAAGCTGCAGCTTTATATTTAAAACGTCCTGCTATCGAGTCTAGTGTGACTCATAGTAATTGTATGTAGGGTTTCTGTGGCTATAAATCTTTACAGGTGCAGGTAGTCTTTTATATCTCCTGCAGAGTAACAGGTATGTTTGAACCATTGACCTTGCTGTGAGCTCTGAAAAACTTACCCAACCGTGCCACTAAGAAGCATTGACTGTGTACTCTAAATGGGCAGCTTCTGTAATAAGTATATGAATTACATTTTAATAAATATTTTCATGAAATAAAAAGTCAACATTCTATTAATTTTTTAATAATCAGATTTAAAAAATTTTAATCATCAGAATCATCCAGCCATGAGTCCAAAAGCATATGGTCAAATGATCACTTAAGTAACTCAAAACTCATATTCTTGATAACTTTTTCAAGCATGAGCCCTGCAGTCAGTATTAATCTATTAATCTATCAGTAGACAATTCCCTAGAACTAAGAACTGTGCCTTAATTATCTTATTTCTAACCCCAATACATAGGCTGAACTGCTGAGTTTGGCAAATCACATCCTCCCTCTTGTTCTCACGTGCTCTCCAAGCTCACAGCGTGCCATTCAAACTCAAAGCAACTCTACAGGGCAAAGTACTACTGCCCTGTTTCCAAGATGGGAGCTCTTTATGGGAGTAGAAAGTCCCCTCTTTTTCTTGTGGAGCTGGCTGATGATTTCCAGCTGCTAACCTTGAGGCTATGAACCCAATTTGTAACCAATGCACCACCAGGATTCCTATAGGAACCCTACAGGTTAGGGTCAAACTATTCCTGTGGGTTTCTGAGGCTGAAACTCATTATAGGAGTAGAAGACTTGTCCTCCATGCTTCCTATGCACGTTAGCATCATGCCAATTTCACCTTAGAGTAACCCTATTATGTAGGGAAACAGTACAGCCATGTTTTCTTTTCCTTTCTTTCTTTCTTCTTCTTCTTCTTCTTTTTTTGGTGGCATCACTGCCCTGGTGGGAATAGGAAGCCCAGCCTTGCTCCTGGAGAGCCGCTGCTGGATTTGAACTATCAACCCTGAGGGCTGCAGTTCCACACACAACCACTACGCCACCAAGACTTCATTTCTCCTACTGGCTGAGGAGTTGTTTTCCCTACTAGGTTGGTTTACCACCATATTTATGCAATCTGTTTGCTAGGAAAATAATGAGAAGCTGGATTCTATGATCAGGATCAGCACAAGGCTTATTCACGACCTCTGATATGCAGAGGGCACAACCTTGTCTGTGCAAAGTGAGGAGGACTTGAAACATTTGCTGATGAAGATCACAGATTGAGGCCTTCAACATGAATCGTAACTCAATGTAAAGAAAACAAAAAATTTCACAAGTGGACAAACATGTAACAGAGATAGATGGAGCAAAGATTAAAGCGATCATGGATATCATCTTGCTTGGATGCCCAATTGATGCTCATGGAAGCTGTAGCTGAGAGATCGAAAGGCGCACTGCATAGGACAAATCTGCTGCATAAGGTCACCTCTTTAAAGTGTTGAAAAGAAAGGAGGAGGCTACTTTGAGGACTAAGGTGTGCCTGACCCAAACCATATTATTTTGGACACCTCATACGCATGTGAAAGTTGGACACAAAATAAGGAAGAGGGGCGACTAACAGATGTATTTGAACTGTTGTGCTGGTGAAGCACATTGAATGTAACACGATCTCTCAAAAGAGTGAACAAATATGTCTTGGAAGGAGTACAGCAGGAATGTTCAGCAGGGGCAAGAATGGCATGGCCTAGTCTCATGTCCTATGATCAAATTGTCAGGAGATCTAAATCCCTGGAGAAAAACATCATGTTTGGTAAAATAGAGGGCAGGGGAAAAAAAGAGAGAGGAGGATCCTTAACGAGAGGGATGGCCATCTCATGGCTGCAACAACAGGTTGAAAGATAAGAGCTGTTGGGAGAAGGCATAGGACCCGATAGCATTTTGTTCTGCTGTACACACAGTTGCTGTGAGGTGGAACTGACTTGATGGCTCCTGTGGTGTCAACTTGGGTGTCAATTTGGGACTCAAAAGGATTAAGAGTGAAGAGGTGAAGTCTACTTGTCAATAGGGTCATAGCCAATTAGGCCTCTGTGTGGGTATGGCCTTCTCCTGAGAATTCTGAGAATTTCTGAATTTCCTCCTTGGAGATGGGAGTCATCTTATCCTCTTAGTTCATTTCAAATTCGAGACATCTCTGAGGAGAAGCCACACGGACCTACCTTGATCCAGGCCTGGGTGCTGAAAAAGTTGCATTGGGACCCCTGCCAGTGCTAAGATTCTTACAGTGCCATTGCATCTACAAGACCCCACACACTGGCCTGTGATTTTCCTGCACTCTGCATCATTGCATGTGTTCCATGAGTCTGAAGAGAACTTTCTATATTGGTATCAGACATATGGGATAATATGGGGCTTATAGGCTTGGACTGAACTGGTCTGGGATGCTTTCTTAATGTACAATAAAACTCTTTCTTATTCACACATGCGTGTCTATGGATTTGTTTCTGTAGTCTACCCAGACCAAAATAGCATGGAACAATGGAGGACAGATTGCATTGAGCAAATCTGCTGCAAAATATCTCTTTCAAATGTTAAAAAGAAAAGATGAAACTCTGAAGACCAAGGTATGCCTGACCCAAGTCCATGGTATTTTAATTTACTTCGTATGCATGTAAAAGCTAGACAGTGTATTAGAAAAACCAAAGAACAATTGATGCCCTTGAACTATGGTGTCAGTCAAGAATATTAAATATCCCTTGCACAACCAGAAGAATGGGAGCCCTGTTGGTATAGTCGTTACCGACTGTGCTACAAAACATGAGGTCAGCAGTTTGAAACCACCAAGCACTCTATGAGAGAAAAATAGGAGTTTCCATTCCTGTACAGGGTTACAGTCTCAGAAACCCACAGAGGCAGTTTTACCCTGTCCAATTGCGTCACTAGGAGTTAGCAGACTCTAAAGCCATGACTTTCTGAGTTTGGGCCAGCACAACAAGCAAATCTGTGTCGAAAGAAAGATCGCTATCTGTCTGACTCAGAAATCAGGATGGTGAGACGTCATCTCCCACACTTCAGACATTTTATCAGGAGGAATCAAACCTGAAGAAGGACATCACGCTTGGGAAACAGAAGAAGACCCTCAACAAGATGGGTTGAGACCGTGGTTGCAGTAGTGGGATCAAACCCAGGATAACTGTGAGAATGGCACACACCTGGCACGCAGTTCGTTTGGTTGTATGCAGAGTTGCTTTGATTGACTAGATGGCATTGGACCGCAGTGAGAAAGCGGGTGATGAAGAGTTCTCTTAGCACAGTGCACAGTGGTTAAGGTCCTGCTGCTCACGGAAAGCTTGGTGTTTTGAATCCACCATGGGGAAATTGCCTTGGAAAGACTAATGCCTTAGAAACTCTGTTGAGCCAATCTGCTCACTTCTGTAGGATTTCTGTGACTCACAATCAACGCAAGGACAGTATTTCACCTTGTTTTGTTTAATGGCTTGCTAAGGAGAGATGACCGACAATTTGAAATAAAAATGTTATTTCTTATGCTCCGCATCCTTTTCTCATTTAACAGTAAATCTACGATTTCCAGATTATATGCAAAACAGAAAAAAATCCTTCAATCTTTTCCAAGAATCCAACACGCAAAAAGCACAACACTTTAGCTCTTTTTAAAAGGGGATTCAGCTTGACCTTTGGTAGCCTTACACTTAAGTATACCATCATAAGCCAAGGGTTGGGGTAACTGTTCCTCAATGATTATCGGATCTCTTTCATTAGTCGCTCCATATCATTACATTAGGAGAGCATATTTGTAAAGAAAAATCACCCAAAGTGTGTGTCTAAATCTGAACTGGTGTCATTACAGATTTCTTGAGCTGACCACAGGATACCTTGTCCCCATTGTGGAGAGCAAGCAGCATAGACATGCTTGCTGGTGATGCCTGACCCAATTTGAACAAGTCCAGTCACTTTGCAAAGTTGACCTTCACCAGTTCCCATGGGCCTACTAGACTTGCACCAAAAGGAGATGTTGTCTAAGATTGATGAGCGGCCTTGACCACACTGATCCAACTGGCTTGAGAGAGTGGAGTGCTCATTTTGAGATTGGACACATCAGCAGAATGCAGAGTGTCAACAGAAGAAGCTATTGAGTTTAAAGGGTAGGGCACAAGGTCCTCATCCTTCACCGGCACTAAGAACTGGTATTGCTCTCCATTTGCAAGATGATAGGCTGGGGATCACTCCCGCTTCCATCTTTCACACAGCACAGTCCCAGAGCACAGGGCAGAGTTCCTGAATCCAATCGTCGATATGTTACAGAACATCCCTGAGCCTCAGTCATACTCCCAGTTGTGAACCAGAGCATGTCTTCATAAGAGATGACTTAGAGTTATTGAGAGGACATAACTCACATGATGCCCATTCCAGAGGGCGTCCCTAATAGCAAGCACCGGCAAATACTGAGAACAAGTGTTACCACTGGCAAAAACTTATCTATGGGCCTGTCAGAGTGACGAACCGCCCCCGCACCCAAGAAGGGTTTAATCTTTGTATGGATGCAGTTTCCCTTTGAGAGACAAGAAGCCCAAAATGAATTCTTGTTGCAGCAATTCTGAGTGCTTGCAAGCCCACGTGCACTGAAGCTCAACTGGGCTCCACAGGTTTTCAGCAGAAAACCACTAGGCTTTTCCACTGAGGTGCCTCTGTGCGGGCTAGGACTTCCACCCTTTCACTCAGCAGCTATCATGCAGGGCAGTGAATTACTTTATGTGGTTCTTCCAGTGCTGGTCTTTGTAACTCCCAAACCAAACAATGGATGGGACCATGCAGATTGGGTGTCTTTCCTCTTTTCCTGAAGAACTTGATGCTGGAAGAGGATGTTGATCGACTCAACTGTGAGTGAGTAATAACCAGATTCATGAGGAGTGTGAAAACTTGACACAAAGATGTGCAGATTGGTCAGTTTTGCCTTGCTGCTGTACATAACACGAGTCACTTCAGAAACAGAAAGGGGGATTTCACTCATCTCAAGAAGAATGAGCCCAGAGTGAAGTGCATATGCTGGTCCCTAGGATCCACAGAACATCCTCCACCCCAGGACAAAAAGCAGCAGGGAAGCAGCAGAGGTGCAGCAGCAGGAGAACCACACACCCTAGCAAAAAACAGAATGGTGGGCTTCCGCACCGCCTCCCCAGGGGGCAAAGCCGAGGGCCGTTGAGCAGGAGATTTTCTTGCAGAGTAGGGTTCGTTCGCTGAGCCACAAGGCTAGAGTTGAGGTGCCTCGGGACTGGGGGTTTACCCTTTGGGCATGGACTGGTAATGCTAAAAGAATTTTGTAACATTGCCCAAGCAGAACAGAGACCAAGAGGCCACATGTCTGAAAGGCCAAGGTCCAGAGACAGACAGTTGACAATTATAACCTGTCAACTGCCCTCGTAAATCTCATAATCATAAGCATGAGTGTGCTCTGTGATGTCTGTGTGGCCATTCCAGTAAATTATCAGCCCAGCTGAGAAGCAGGGAATGCTGAGGCACACTTGATGCCAGAATTGTGAAATACAGACGTACAATACAGAGCAGAATTCCCCCACTGGGTTTCTGAGACTTTAAATCTTTGCAGGAGTAGACAGCCGCCTCTTTCTCCCACAGACCGGCCAGTGGGTTAACTGCTGGTCTGTGCTTAGAAGCTCCATGAGTTCTCTCTCAAAATTCAGTTCATTCTCACCTTGCTCCAGAACGCTTTCAGTCCCACACTTCTAAACATTGCTGGGTTCATCCTTCTGCTTATTCAAAACCAACGGCCTCTTCCAGGCTTCCTCCCCTACTAGATGGAACGGAACATAGCGAATGAAATCGGATCACTCCCTTAAACGCTTGTTGGAGCCCCAGTGCTCTTAGCATGCTGCTGCAGCTGCTGCGGTTCAGACTCCTGGAGATGTTGCGTGCACAGAACAAAACACCTGGACTCTCCACCCCACTGTTGTAAGGTTTGCAGCCAATGTGTTCATCTGTCTCACTGAGGCCCTTACTTTTTGTCCTGGCCCGTTTTACCAAGCACAACATCTTCTTCCATGAATGGGTGTAGGATCAAATTCTGTCCAATAACCAACCCATGTCCTGATGTAGGTACGAGTCCACAAGCCCAAGAGGGGGTTATGAAGTTCTGGAAAGTTCAGGGGCTTTCTGACAACCAAAGCATTTAGGAAGTGAGGGTGGTATGAAACGTGAGGCCCCTCTGAGTTTCTCTTAATCATAGAGAGCAATTTGTAAAAAGAATCATGGTGAAGTTGGCACAGCATGATGAACCAGGGTCACTGAATTATAGACACAGGTAAAAATGTTTTCTTGGGGGTGGGGGGGGGGGAGCGCAATGTTTTGTTCCTGTGTATGAGGGGACTTCAGAGAGTTGGTGAGAAAATATCATTAACTTTTAATTCCATTCTCCGTGAACTTTGTGAAGCCCCTTTACATTTTCACCACATTCACCAAATGTGTACGATGGCTGAAGAAGTTAAGACCTAAGCCAGAATGCTTTGGTCCATGAAAGACATGCAAATGAAATGATTTTGACTGACAAAACAGGAAGTGCCCTTCAAACCATCCGGCTTCTTTCCCAAATGTCTCTGCTGTCAACCCTGCAGAGAGGGCTTGTTTGAAACAAAACTCATCTCTATTACGACAAAATAAAACTGTATCAAAATAAGAGACTGCGGATAAGTCAACATTCTTCATCCATTCTATTGATTTCTTTCATGGCTAGAAGAAGCTTCCAAAATCACGATGAAAGCTCAACTATCCAGAAGATCCAGCCTCCCAATGGCTCCCTCCTGCTTTTGTCTCATGCTTTGTGGGGGGACCTAGTTCTCTTCATACTGAGTTAAAGCAACAAGGCAGTTTCTTTTTCCTAAAAAAGGCTGTTTTTAGAGCACGCGTGCACACACACGCGCGCGCGCGCGAGCACGCCCAAAAATCAAACAAACAAAACTCATATCAAAGGCAAATAAAAATATTTGCTGTTACTCTCTCACAAATAGCTTACCTATAGCTTCTCTGATATTTCCTTTTTAGGAAGATACTAGGAAACCACAAGGCTGAACCTGCTCAATATTCATGTACTGTACCTCTTTCTCCTCATTGGAAGCAATTAGATAAGGATCACTGATCTAATATCAGCAAAGAAAGGGTATCATACACTAATTGGGGATAAGGCAGTGGGGGGAGAATTTTTCTCAAAGTGGCAGAACAAAGTTGTGGAGTCAGACATATGTGTGTCCACGGATGGCTTGGCCTCTTGCCATGTGTACAACACAAATAAATTGTTTAAGTTCTCTCAGTCTTAAAATGGACTTACCAAAAAATAAAAATAAAAATAAATAAATAAATGGACTTACCTATAAAAGAGAATAATAATAATAGTAATAATAATAGTACCTATATCATTAAACTGTGATGAGGATATTGGACTAAAATGCTTAGCCCTCAAATAATACACAATTCTCTTTCAGAAGGCTGGAATACTTAAAGTTCACTGGAATACTTAAAAAACACAATACACCTCATGATCACACAGGCTGGTATGATTCTTCCATTTGGGATTTGTTGTTCCCTACTAGACGACAAGTTGTTTAACTTCAATTCTTTAAGACCCCAGATGCTATATATTTTTTTGGTTTTGCTTCTGGTTTTTTTGGGGGGAGGTGGGGCATCACTGCCCTCTGGTAGTCGTGGGAGCTACCCAGCTTTGCTCCTAGAGATCCGCTGCTGGATTTGAACAGCCAAGCCCGTGGGCCGCAGTCCCGCACTCAACCACTACACCACTGGGGCTCAGCCCAGATGCTATATTTTTAAATAGCCAGGCATCATCAGCTTTCTTAATCACATTTGCTAATGCACCCATTTTGTCTTCAGTGATGGTGTTGGGAAGTTTTCATATAGTGCCACATTAGAAGAAATTATTCTTTTAGGATTTAAATAGAGGCCCAAAGTTCATCTGCTATTTATCATGTTTCCATACATATACATAGGCAAATACATCTATCTGTAAATATCTATATATTTACATATATACATTTCTATATTTACTACTATACATATCATTATTATTTTCTTTTCTCCTTTTTTTCTTTTTTCTTTCCTCCTATCATGTTTGCCCATCATTCACCTCTTAGTGATTCCTCTTGTATACATTTTCATTGATCAAAAACATCCAGGAATGCTGCACCCTCCTCACCATCAATTTTAGGACCCTTGCCGTCCCTGTCATTATAGGCTCATGGCTCCCCTCCCCACCCCCGCCTCCTCTCTTTGCATTCCCCGACCCATCCACACACTCTCCAAACCATGGGTTCCATCATTGTCTGCTTGGGATTGCTTAACCTAACTATCTTGTACAGACAGACATCAAAAGAGAAAAAAAAGAATAAATAAAAAGAAAGAAGTTCAAAATATACAAATAATTCCAAGTCTAACTGATATCCCAACCCAGAATAAATAGGTATCTCCCTGGTGAAGAGTGAGCAGGACCCATTATAATTCATCAGTTCAATGCCTTTTTCTTTTGGGGTTCCATATCCTGAGGTCTGCTTACCTAACAGCACTTACACCCTTTCAGTTATTGGCATTTGTGACCAAAAGGCACAACTCCTACAAGCCCCCATTGCTCTTCCTGCAGTCAGGGATAGAGCAGTCTCATGGTCCCCATCCCCCCACCCACCCAGTTACACTACTAGACTTTCAGTGTGATCCCCTTATGATTAGCCCCAGCCTGTGTGATCATAAGGTGGCAACAGGAATAGGTATCAGAAGTTCAAAAACAAACAGTCAAATTGACAGGCAGGGGCATGGAAATGGTGAAGATTCCAAGACCACTTGTAAGATAATAGGTACACAGAAGTGCTACATGGTATGGATGATAAATCTAGGGCATAGTATAGCACTGATGAAACACACAGCTATCCTCTAGTTCTTTAATATTTCCTCCTCTTACTATTACGGTTTTGTTTTGCCTCATCGATCATGTTAGACCTGTGTCTAACCTGTGTATGTTCATCTGTACAATTTAGAGCACTTGATGTTTGAAAGCCAAGAGAGATAACCCTTCAGAAATAGTAACAAAAATAATGAATCCCTGAGGGTAAGGGAAGAGAGGAGGGGGACAAGAGGTAGGAAAGGAAGGGGGAGCCCATAGCAATGATGACTGCATAACCCCATTTGAGGAGACTGAATAATAGGATTGCAAGTGAATGGATACATTGGATGGTGTAAAAGATGGCAATAGTAATCACATATACATAATACAATAATAACCTATATCCAAGAATTTAAGAAGGAAATAAATTGAAACTGATGACGGTAGCATTTATACAATTGTGCTTGATATCATTGAAATATGAATTGTCACACAGTCTGTAAGAGCTCCCAATAAAATTTTAAAAAAAGAGAAAGAAACGTACATTTAACGTAGAAAAACAAAAACACAATATACTTTTTTTGAGTGCTCTTCTGTGTGTTTCTCTGTGATCTCTGCCTCTCTGTATCTCTGTCTCTTCACACTGAAGCATAAAACTTTGGGGGTGGGGTGGGGGTGATTTGAACATGAACTTGAGAATAGCGCTGAGTCTTATCTTTTTCCAAGGCATTTTTGGCAAGCTATACCAGGGGGCTTCCAAAAGTTTGTGGAAAACAGAATGAAAAGATAATGGAATTTCTCTGTCAACTTTTTGACGTCTCCATGGGTTTCTGTTCCTTAACAACATTTTCTTTTTGTTTTGTTTCTTTTTCCCACTGCACCAGACAAACTTAAAACTTGAGCTTTAAGGGCAAATAAACAATTTCAACAATGGGTGTGGATAACACTAGAAAGCAAGGGTGGTACCTTCCTGAGTCTCTGAGGAGAATAACAAGAGCTTCCACCATGGAGGGAGGAGTCAGCCTGTGAGGGGATCTGCCAACTGGTTTCTGCTTTTAAGTAACAGTGATTTTCAGCTATAACAGAGGGAGGGAAAGTGCCTCCCATACCACTGAGCCTCAGGAATTGAGCCCAGGCGGTTCAGCAATGAGTCATGGGTTTCCACGGCAATGCAAATATTACCTCACAACTCACAGGGTCTCTAAGTTGCCAAGATGGGAGGAAATGCATTATTTTAAATCCAGGAAAGTACTGGAGCTGCAAGTTTCTATTTTTAGGAATATATGTGAGGAACTAGATGAATGGAAGGAGGAGACTGCATGTTCCCTGGGTTTAAATCCTGGGGGGCAGGAGCCTAAGACAGTTTCAAGGTCCCTCTGTGAGTTTCTCAAGCAGCTGCACCCAGCAGGAAGAGCGGTGACACTCTATTTACAAACAAAGAGCTATGGCTGGGATGGTTCGCCTGTGCATCCCCTAAGCTCTTCACAAGAGGATCAGCCCTACTCCTGCCCCTTGAGCTTGGACAAACCCAGGGACAGACTTCTATGGCCATTCCCTTGCAAGCATGACATCAAAACTTCCCTAAATATGACTGCTGCA
Source organism: Nesogale talazaci (assembly GCA_004026705.1). NCBI lineage: Eukaryota > Metazoa > Chordata > Mammalia > Afrosoricida > Tenrecidae > Nesogale > Nesogale talazaci. The sequence continues at coordinate 26,065 of PVJH01001990.1, forward strand.
ACACCCAACGGGATAGCAAAGTGCTCACGGTTTTGAGTAGCTTGAGATCATGGACTATAGCATCGTCTTAATAATAAAAATGAGTAAAATTGCATGAATAGTTAAATCATTCCACTCACGCATAGGTTCCTACATCAGACTCCACTTACATTCATGGTAAGTGGGGCCTATACACACTGACTCTCCTTCCTTAGAAAAGAGACCCAAGGCAAGGATTTTTCCGGTGTTCTCTGGGTCCCCTGCGTCAGAATTCCCAGAATGGTTGTTTGTTTGTTTGTTTCCAACAATGGCAAAGGACATCACAGACCCTGAGAAACACAAGCCAGTGTGGAAACAGTCCAGGGACCCAAACCAAGCCAACCAGATACAGGAGCTAATCAAAAGCAGAGGTATTTGGCTTTGAATTCATGATAATAATAATAATAATAAAAATCCGGAGGCCCAGAGATGTAGAGAGCTACCTATAGGGCTGCTAACCTTAAGGTCAGCAATTCAAAACCACCAGCTGCTCCTTGGGAGAATGACAAGGCTTTTTTATTCCCATAGTTCTAGCCTTCTACTCGGACCTACAGGGTTGATGTGAGTCAGAGTTGACTTGATAGCGGTGAGTTTAGAGTTTTATACTTTACACAGATGAGTTTAAAAAATTCTGCCTAGATAGTTCCAGGTTAAACAAACGTCATCTGTGGATGCAATGACATCTGCCCTAATCTTGTAAGGATGCCTTCAAAAATAGAATACCACCTGAGCTGTGGAGGGGGAAAATGACTCAAGTGTAAAGTGACCAGATTTTAAGCGGGCCACCATTGACCCGGGGGGGCGGGGGAGATGTGGTGGTGGTTTCTTGATAAAAATTTGGCCTATAGGGCAAAACAAAAATCTTCACAGAACACAAAAATAGTATTGTAATATATTTATTTTAATTTTAAAATGCTGCAGGGCATTGTTAAATTGTTAAAAAGCGGGAAGTCTGGTCACCTTACACGTGGGGGTCTTCCCAAATGACTGAAGACTTGCAACAAGTTTATGGAAGTGCTATCAGGTAGTGAAAGCAGGGACCAGGTGTGTCTACTGAGCATGCTCCAAATGCAGGCCCTTGTGAGCCAGGAAGGCATGCACTTGGGTGGGCCCAACTAGGTCAGGTGGGCTTAATTCTACCAACGGGGTCAACCAGTGCCATCGACCATGCCTCCCAGCAGAATGCCCTAAAAAGCCTGGAGACCATCACCCAGTTTCTCCAGCTGCCCGACCGTGCCACAGTCTCTCTCTCAGGCCTCAGGCTGCCACAGGTGGGGTGCAGTTCCATGTTCAGTGACTGTAAAACCTGAAACTTCTCCTATCCTTTATTTTAAAAACCCACTTGGATCACAAATCTGACTTTGGCGTGAATTCTTTCTCGTTCAAAGACAAGAACCAAAGATCTTCCCATGGGAAGATGCCACCACACGAAACTCCAGTTTTTGGAAGGATCAACTGTTAAAGGAAGGTCAGAAGACACCAAAGGTAAATTCAAGGCAGAGGTCCACTCAGAAGGATACATTGACATTTGAAGGGATCCCAAAAGGATATTCTTAGAATATTTTCTTGAAGGACATGCAACAATCATGGATGTTTTTATCAGGAAAAAAGAGAAATACTGGAAACTGAATCAGTGGGAAAAGGGCCAGGAGCATCGTGCCAGGGCATGTTGCCCACCAATGCCATACCTGCTCATTCCTCAAGAGTAGCAAGAGCTCTCCTCTGAGGACTTCGCTAGAAAACTTTAACCCTTTGGATTTGTATTCTGAGTTTGATCTTTATACTTCTTTTTGTTCTCAAACTCAAAGAACGTTTCAAAAAAACAGAACTGAAGTCCCTGGAGGATGGCAAAACTCTGTCTTGACGGGATACAAATCAAGTGTAAGGAACCCTGGGAGTGTCTTCCCGTAGACACTGGGTTGCTAACCACAGGTTGCAGTTCACGTCCACCAACAGCTATACAGGAGAAAGATGAAGCTATCTGCTCCTCTAATGATTTAAAGTCTTAACTGGGCATTGGATTGGGCTGTGAGTTTGGTGTCCTTTTTGTCGCAAATATAAAATTACAAAAATCTGTGGGGAAGGGTTAAAAAGAGAGAAACACTGCCTCTATAAATAACAGGCATCCTGTTGGAGAATGTACTTAAAAAGTTTAGCTTCATCCGCATTGGACTTTTTGTTTAAGAAAAGTTTATATTATTCTACATTGTACTTTTTGGCAAATCCTTGGACAGAGGTATATATTTGTCTGTTTTAAACAAATCTTTTACAAACAACACAGGTCATATTCTCTGACACATTCTAATTTATCACCTTCCATTTTATAAGACCCTTTCAAGCAACTAAATTGGTTTTAATACTCACTTTAAGAACTAAAGTGCACCTTCTCCAAGCCATACATAACCTATTGAATCTCACATCACGCAAAAGCTGGACAAAGATGAAGGATGAGTGAAGAAGAATTAATGTATTTGGATTAGAAGAATTATGCAACTTTGCTTATTCAATTAAAGGAATCTGTGAAGTAAAGCCCCGGCCAGAATGGCCCTTAGAAGCGAGGATGGCAAGGCTTCGCATCATGTAAGGACTATCAGGCTTAGGAAAGTAGAAGAGGAGTCAAAGGGAGGAAGACAGACAAAGAGGTAGATTGACACAGGGGCTGAAACAATGGGCTCAAATAAAGGAAATATGATGAGGCGAGCACTTGGCTGGGCAGTGTTTCTTTCTGCTGTACCCAGGCTGGCTCTGATTTGTAATCAACTTTGATGGCACTTAACAACTCACTAACTGGTAAGGATGGACGGTCTGAAAAGCCCTGCTACCGCTTGTATTGACCTATACTATTATCATTATTAGCAGTGACTCCGTGGAGCATATGGGACGAATAGCCCCATGCAGTGAGGAAATCTTGCCCCACTTCATAGTTCTGATCTTTCAGTCTATCAAGGTAATGAGGGGTGCCTGACCGTGTGTAGCATGCCCAGGTCTACCTGGGAAAGAGCAAAACCATTTCTAAGAAGTATTTCTAGTCTCTGGGTATTTTCCCTGAGTTGAAACTAAACGCATTGACACAAATCACTTGCCACACGATCGATTCCAATGCTCAGTGACCACATCCACCAGGTGTGTCTGGCTAGAACTGTGCCCCCGAGGAGTTTCCGGGGCTAGGTTCTGAGAAGGAGACCAGCAGGACTTTTTTCAAGTTGCCTCCACATGGATAGAAACCGTCAATGATTCCGTTAATAATGATGTGCTGCATCAGTTGCACCTCCAGAAACTCCCTACACAGGAAATGGAGCCCTGTTACCCCTCCATTCTCCACCACCACCACCACCAGCCCTAACTTCACGGGTCTGCTTATGACCACGCTAGGGACTGTTGACTAGGACTCTCCAGCCCTGCAGGGCACTCGAGTCCAAGGTCACCTGCTTTGACTTCCTCCAGGAGCACTTGGCGACAGCACAGAACCCCCGCGGCCCCAATGATGACTATGGATAAGGCTGTCCCTCCTCCCCACCCCCACAGGTTCTGAGTCCTACACATTTCAAGGAGCTCTCCATAAAACGGGGCTGAATGAAATTCCAGGCCTTGCCCAAAGGCAGAATGACGAAACTCTGAACTGCTTCTTTATTCTGTTCTCTAGAAGTCACAAGACATTGGTCAAGCCATGTGACCTCAAGGGGTTCCATTTCTTATCTGTGAACCATGCTATTTTTTACATCGGAGGTTTGTTTTAGGAAGGATTTAAGAAACCGATGCAATGTCGCCGGTCCAGTCTAACACATGAATTCGGCAGCTATCTATTGATGAAAGAAGGCATTGTGGCAGGATAGTGGGTTATACCTAGGCTGTTCACCCACCACAACGCAAACACACCAGATGCTATCAGGGAGAAAGGTGAGGCTGTCTGCTCCTGTAAAGACTTATCATTTAGAAGTCCTATGGAGGGGCGCTAATCTATCCTACTGTTGTGTGTGTGTGTGTGTGTGTGTGTGTGTGCACGCACGCTGTGAGTCAGCATCAACAACAGTGAGTTTGGTTGGCCAGGTTTAACCTGGCAGCAAACAACAGATTTCTCAGCATCCTTAACCATAACCATCATCTTTAACCCATAACCAAAGACCTCTTAGGATCCTTTTACTGAATTCCATGGACAGTCTACTCTTCACAATTCTCCTTTCTCCCCCAAGCCTACTAAACGGAATAAAAATCACTCAAGAAGAAAGTAAAGTTCCCAAGGGCCAGAGGCACTTTCAATGTCTGTAATGCCATATTCAAAAACTTTCTTGTCATTCTTTCAAGGACTTTAAGTAAGGGTTAGAGGTGACTCTAAAAAGAATATACATATATATATGAAAGGAGAACAAGAATAAGGACTTTAAATAGGGGTTAGAGGTTACTCTATAAAGAATACAGATATATGAAAGAAGAACAAGAATAAGGACTTTAAGTAAGGGTTAGAGGTGATTCTAAAAAGAATATATATGGGAAAGGAGAACAAGTCCTTAAATAACAAATAAACCAAGCAAGAAGAAAGAGAAGTAATTAGTATATTCATTGCCAGAAGGCAAATCTGTTGCAGAAACAGGACTTGGAAATATATTTGGTCCTCACTTGAGTGGACCTCAAGCTTGTGGACCTCACTAGCTTGTTAAGACTAAAGCAGAAGTTGTGTGCTTTGCAGGCCAAATTTGGATAGATGATACACAAAATTTATACTCATTGCTCATCAATTCATTGGGACTTACAATGACCCTGGAGGGCAGAACAGAATTGCCCCAGGATTTTCAAGGCTCTATTTTTGATAGACGCAAGCTACCACAACTCTCTGCCATACAGCATCTTGTGAGTTTGAAAAGTCAATTCTTAGGCCAGCAGCCATGTGCGTAAGCGGTATGCCACCCTCCCCTTCCCATCGGTGTTCTCCACTCACTGCCATTAAGCCAAAGCTCACTCAGAGTGATGCAATAGATTAGAGCAGAACTGCCTCTGTTTCCAAGACTGTAAGTCTTCATGAGAACAGAAAGCTTCATCTTTGGTAGTTTCACACTTCTGACCTCACCGTCAGCAGCCTATTGGATACTCACCAGGTCACTCTTCATGAATAGATGTTAGAAAAGTGAACTTTCATCCTCTCACAGAAGGACCACAAGGAAGGACCAATGAGCCAGGGTGCAGTATAACACCGACGAAATATTCAACATTCTTCTGCTTCTTTAATGCTACCTTCTCCCCCCACCCCACCCCACCCCACCTTACACATCCTGCTAGACCTAAGTAGGTACATTGGTATAGATAAGAGCTTTTGACACGCCACATGGAATCCAGGACAGATAAACCGTGCAGAAACAGTCATGGGAGTTGCGATGGTATGAGGGTAGAGGGAAGGTGGGGGGATAAAATAGGGGAACTGATCACGATGATCTATGTATGACCACTCCACCATTCCACCCAAGGAGTTGAATAGCAGAAACATGCGTGAAGGAAGATTGTCTAATATGTAAATAACAATTATATATAAATGTATGAAGAGGTCACAGGGTTGTAAGGGTGTGAGAGGGAGAGAGGGAGGGGAACAAAAAGAGGAGCTGATACCAAGGGTTCCAGTAGAAAGAAAATGTTTAGAAACTGAGGATGGCAACAAATGTACAGCTGTTTGATACGATTGATGTATGGATTGCTATAAGAGCTTTAAAAAAAAACCAATAAAATTATCTGAAAGAGAGAAAAAAGAAAGAAAGATCAACTTTAAGCCAGCATGTGCAACTGAAGGGTCCCTGGTGGGTGATAGGTTTGGAAAGTGGGTTGAAAACCTATAGTCAACAGATGAGCGACTGACGGCCTCAGAAACCCCAAGGTTCTTTACACCCGTCACCTAGGACCCTGTGGGCTAGAACAGACTCTAGGACAATGCATCTACACTTTGAGGGGGTGGGGGTGAGAGGCAGTCCTGGACACAGTCCTGGACATTAGTCATATTCGGTAGTTCTCACATAGAAGTGTCTCACATTAAACAACATACTCAATTTACCTTTTCCGTGATATAAAAGTTTGAACTATCGGCATGCTGCAGTGCAAAGTATTCATGGTTGGCAAGCGACCACCTGGAAAAGAGATATACACAGTGATGAGGGCAATGATCCTGTGGTCGTTTTCACCTGCAGAGCTTCATGGCCTTAGTTAGATGGACTCTGAGACTCCGTGACTGGGTTGGGTCCAGTTCTAACACCCGGCACCATGGCTTTTCTAAAACAAAATGACATTCCCCATCTTTTTTTCTTATTTCTTTGAGATGAGTCAATTCATCGACAGGCTTTCTAGACGTATTCCAAGCTCACTAAGGCTTCCCCAGTGAGTAATGTTATTTTCATGAATGGGGGTGGGGTGGGTGGAAATCTTAAAATAAAACCTTTGCACTCCTTTTTGTTTTGAAAGATCTGAGAAGGAGTCAAGGGAAAACAGTAAAATTTAAAATTTTGACAACCGGTAGTTTCGGTGTCCTCCACAGTCTACAAGCCCCAGTTAGCACATGCGCCCCCATCATGGAAGGTTCCGATTACACAGAACGAGTCCACCATGGATTTGAGGGGAAACTGTATTCACAGTTCTATTTTAAACGTCAAAATTCCTGCAACTTGCCTATGTGCTTCTCCTCTGAATGCTAAAGCAATCCAGTGAGGAAGGAAAGTCACATCACTGATGTCTTTCCTTCCTCCTTCTCTCAAGACCAGAAAGGGCCTCTGACTCATTGGAGATGGCAGGCCCATGTTCTCTCCCAAACACTTTGGCTGCTCCCTGCTGGGTCCAGTGAATGGACCACTCTTTGGTTTGGGGTTTTTTGTTTCATTCTGCCCTGCAGCCACATCACAGCTCCTTTGATACCATCTTGCTATATTAGTGATAAAGGGTGTGTAAATCTGATAAAATTCTTAGTGACTTTGGGATGCTCAAGCAGGGATTTTTAATACTGTTACAAATAGGCTTGGGTAGTCTGACTTGTGGCCAGTACCTCAGATGAATCTTGAGTAACACTTACCCATCACAGACTTCCTTTATTATGGCAGACAGTGGTTTTTTCTGTAAAAACAGCAAAGAAGGAAACACTTTCTGTTAGTTTCGTTTCATCACTTTCTTTTTTTAAAAAAGGGAAGATTAACAAAAAGTATGTATGCCAGAGAATTTACATCTATAGGAGATTGTGCTTATCAACGATTTATTAACCCGGGAGTCCTTTTTGATGGTTAGCATTATTTCTTGACCAAAATTTACACCGTGTTTTACTTCCACACCTCACTCACTGCCAGGGCATCAGTTCTGACTCGCAGCACTCCTGCAGAACTGCCCTCAGAGGCTTTTCCAGGCTGTCCATCATGATGGAAGCAGGCGGCTACATCTCCCTCCCTCGGAGGGGTTGCTGGGGTCTCACCAGGACCCTCTGAGTTAGTTGCTGAACGCTTTACCTCACCTCGCCCCATCAGGACTGCTCCATAGCACTTCCAAATTGTTTACTGGCATATAATTCACATGTCAGGAAAGGGAATCACTCGATCATCTCAAGAAGAGTTGTGTAATCATCATCACAATCAATTCCAGAACGATTTCTCCTTTCACTTTGTCATTATCATGAGTTCCTCATCCTCACCGGCCTCTCCTGCTCCTTGGTGGTTATTAATCTAGTTATTTCTTGTCTCAATAAATTTACTTAGCCGACATTTCAAGGAGAGAAAATCATCTGAAACCCACACATGAAGGAAAAAAAGGAAAAGAAAAGCCCTCAATAACAGTGACCAAAAACCTCAATAGAGAAAAACAGCAGACAATACCAAAAACTCGCAACAACTTTAAAATGGGCCCAAAGGGAAATAAACGATAAGATGTTACATTTTAACCTTACTCCATCTACCACAATTGATTTTAAAATACCCTCTGATAGCAAGACTATTGACATCTCTGTACTGGTCGGAGAGAATCCATAGAGGCTCAAACCAAGGGAGCACCCTGCAAGTGAATTTTAGCCTTCCATAGTCATCCACAGTCTTCTGCAAACTGAGTGTTCAGAATTTAAGCTCTAACGCTACTCCCTTCTTCCGATATGGTTTGAATTGTTTACAGTCCTTGGACCGCACAGGTCGGTGCACGGCTCCAGTGTGGACTTGATTGTTGCCTCACGTGGGTGTCCGCTTGTTTGAAGGCAAACCTTTAAGACCCCAGACACTATTCTTTCTGCTAGCCGGACAACATCTGCTTTCTTTACCACACCTTTCTATGTACCCATATCTTCAGTGATCTCTTTACGAGGGTGAGCATCAATGGGCCAATATCATGAGCACTGACTGCTTTTAGATTGGAGCAAGAATTACATGTACCACCCAAACCCGTTCATTTATTTATGGTTTATGTACATCACGGTTCACTTTAGGGACAATCATGTCATTTTGTGACAGAGAACATTATAAATCATCCCTCTGGGGCCTAAGGTGATTCTGTAGAGAGTGTTGCTAATTGTCTGAATGATATGGAATTCAGAACACTATTAAATAGAGGAAACTCACACAACATGGATCCTGAACTTGTACGATATTTGTTTTATCAGCATTCAAGTCAGAGTGAAAGTATAATTTTGCACAAAGACCTGATGGGTCATGAAAGCCAACTAGGCTAGCTCATAACCGGAATCCTTCAGCAGCTCCATGTGAACCAAACAGCAGCAGTTCTGTCTGATAAAACGAGTGGGAAAGCATCATGTGTTTAGGAGAATGCGTGGCAAATGGAAAGTGAGTCATTGGCAAATGGTTCCTATGAAGTGCACAGAGCTCTTTCCTCGGGCCACGACCCCCGAAAATGCCAATCCCAAAGCAGCTTTCACTGGACACACTGGACTAATGTAACTGTGACACCATGTGTTGTGGTGTCAACTGGTGGGCAGGCTACAGCTGTGCTCTTGTACCTCACAGCCACAACTGCACCCCACCAGCCCCAGATGGAAGGAAGCCAGCTAGGAGACTAAGAGGCTGAGCCAAAGATGTCGAAACTCTTTCTGCTCTAGATACAGACTGATCCTGTGTGTTGTCCGAGGTTGGGGTGGGGGAGTGGGGGGGACAGTGGGATGTGTCCACCCAAAAAACAGATAAGAAATGTCAAGAGAAAAGAGGAAGAAGCATCAACGATGAACACTGCACAGTCCTAGCTGTTCAGATACAACTGTAAGAAAGCAATTTCCATAGAGACACGTGCTACCCCTGCTGCTCAGAAAGTCAAAGTGGTGGCAGGGAAGAGAGTCTGCAGCAGGCAGACTGAGTCCAAATCCTACCTTCATCAATTCTTTCAACTCTGTCCTGGATGCTCCTTCATGCGCATCCCAACTGTTTTATCTGGACAATGAGAATCGGACCTACCCGCCCTTCAGAGCTGTTATCAGAATGAAATAAAATGAGAATGAATGCAACAGGCAAAAGACTCCACAGTAGGGTCCTGTCTCTGTGCACTCTCATGCCGCAGAACATTTCCATCTTACATTTCCATTTCCATCTTACATCCTTGCAGGTGTGTGCTGTTGGCAAAATCTGGACACTGTACAAGGAACTCAAGTAAACTCACTGCCAATGAGTCAATTCTGACACACAGTGACTCAGTAGGAGGGAGCAGAACTGTCCCTGTGGGTTTCTAAGACAGAAAAAAACCTCCTCTCTCTCCGAGGAGCACTCAGTGGTGTCCAACTGCTAACCAAAGAGTAACTCACTACGTCACTCTCCCTAAACCCTTGCTAGAAGCCCTCCCTCAGTCCTTGGTGCTATTCTGATGAACTTCCTTCCATTGCAACTCCAGTCCCTATACCTAAAGCCATTGCCTTGTGCTTAAAAGACTGCCCATCAGTGTCAGCACTGACTCAAGCAGGAGGGAGATAGAGGGAGAATGACCAAGGAGAGCTATTTCCTGATCCTCTGGAGTCAGTCTCCTTTCAAATAACATCACAAATGCTGATTTGATTCTGTAGTGCAGTTACACATTACACAGCTAGTAGGCCTTTGAAAAGAAGCCCTGGTGATGTAGTGGTTATGCATTAGGCTGTGATCTGCATGGCTGGCAGTTCAAAACCATCAGCTGCTCCTCAGGAGAAAGACTATCTAGAACCTTACACAGTTACAGTCTCTGAAATGCACAAAGATGGAGGATGAGTCAGCATGGATTCAATGGCAATAAGTGAGTCCTTTGAAAGAACTCGTTTACTGTTTGTGACTCTCTTTGTGAGCTCTCTCATAGTGTCTCTTCACAACCATATGAGAAAAAAATTTAGAAACAAAAAGCAAAAAAGAGAGAATTTCAGCTACCCAAGACTCTTTCAGACATACCATACCATACCAGGCAGTCTCCTAGTCCTTAATCTTACTGAGTGCACTCTCAGAACTACAACATAAATGGTAGGCCATAGATTATTGATGAAAAATGATTGAGGAAGAGGAATGAATGAAAAAGAATCGGTCTTAAAATAATATACCAAACCAGGAAGATATGGACTGCTGCTATAGTTGAAGAAGAATCTAGTCATGCATTGAACATCTTAGCTGAGGTCATTTAGAGCAATTATTTGCTGTCTCATAGATATGGAATAAAGTCTAAAGAGACAGAAGTTGATGGGGGTCTATTAAGTCTAGCACATTCTGATGTTGGGTGCTGATTTAGTTGAGAAAAATTAAAGTCACAAAGGAAAAGGAAGCACGGTTAACTGAACACCACAAAAGCACCTGGCCAATCAAAATGGATGTTAGGTTAGGGTGGGGGAGGAGGGCACCATGGCCCACTTCTTACATTTGTGTCCTCCATTCTTCTGTCTGCTTCACTCAACCTAATTTCATTGACCTTTTCACAGTCACGTCCTGAGATAACTCACCAGACCCTGTTTTCTACTACCTTCCTTTTGAAACTATGTCTTTCTTGGGCTCCTGTGATATATCGCAGTATTTCCTTTGTTCTCTTAGATTTACAAGCCATCATTTGGTACAACTGAAGACATCGTCCATAGTTCCTCCTTTACCACTATCTTCCTAACTTCAAGTTTTTGTTCTTGTCTCTTTTGCTCTTAGTTAATTTATGGATATTTAAAAAATTCTGTGTGTGTGTGTGTGTGTGTGTGTGGCATCACTGCCCTGGTGGGAATTGGAAGCCCAGCCTTGCTCCTGGAGAGCTGCTGCTGAATTTGACCTGTCAACCCTGTGGGCCACAGTCCCGCACACTTCCACTAGGCCACCAGGGCAATTTGTGGATTCTTTAGGGATCTCATTCACTTATGTTGTCACATATCTACCACTCCAGTTTCAAATACTCTGGCTCTCTAGCTGTATTCTGATTTTTCTTCATCAAGTCCTTTATTAAAGGTGTCCAAACAGGGCATCACTCGAGCCACCCACTCACTACCTCTCAGATTAGCCCAATAGCAACATGGTCTCCAGGGCCCCTGCATGGCTTCTAGGTTCTCAAATGTCACCACTATTGCCTAAGAGGCATCATTAACTTTTATTTTGCACTGTCTAGATCTAATTTGCTACAAACATCATTACTCTTTTCTCCAAACTATTCTTCTGAATTGACTTTTCTACATTCCAAATCCTACAGATTAATCTCCTAAATCATATCCCTGTCCCATTACTCTCAAAATCCCTTACCCAGTCACAGGCATTTCCTGAGAGGCAGCCCATCATTAGTAATTTCTTATTAGGTATTTCCAATCAAATGCTCCACTGGTGTATCAAACTCAACTTCTTGTCTTCCATTAGTCTCTGCACTTACTTGGTTTCATATGGACAGCTCCTCCCTCCCTTCTCCCCTCCCCCACCCCCGGTCCCAGGTTTAATGCTTGGAAATCTGTCCTTTTCTTTTTTACCCTCTGTAAACACATATTTATAAGACACTAAATGTTGTCATTGTTTCATTCATACTCTCTCTCCCATCTACCCTATCCAGTTCCTGATCAATACCTTTCTCAAGGTTGTCAGAATCTTATATCCAAATCCCTTTGAATAAGTTTGACCATTCCTAGTTTCTTTTCCCCTGATTCACTCATTAACTAAAATTGGACAAAAATTTTCACACAAACTTGGCTCCTGTCACTCTTTCTCCACAGATATTGGAGAACTATATTAACTATAAAGTAAAACGCCCTTAGCTTGACATTCAAGGACTTCTATGATCTGTTCTCAAGTATTAAGACTTTCTATTAATTTCATAGATGTTTCCTCATTAGTTGGTGATTCACCCACACAAAATGTACATCTCCAAGCCCTCGCTTACACCATTTGCTTTGTTGAAATGTCCCTCATCTTTTCTCTGTTCCAACTATAACATTGACCTTGTACCTACCACTTAATATGCAGGTCAAGCCCACATTCTCCACACAGATCTTTCTGATCCCCTCAACTAAATATAATCATCCCCAATTTGCATTGAATGACGCCTTAATGAATCACTCTGAAAGACTTTGGTTGCTGTTTTATCTTTTTCTACCCTTACAAATAAAGGCTTCTTAATTCATCTTGATAACTTCCCTGACCCATAAGTACTAATGCTAAGATTCTAGTACGAATGCTGTTAGTGACGGTGTGGTTAGCTGTCCCTGGGTCCGCTTCACATTCATAGCAACATCATACACAACAGGATTGGATCATTGTAGTCTGTAGAGCTTTTGATGTCTTGTTTTCAAATTTAGACTACCAGGCCTTCCTTCCTACTCCATCATTACAGGGAAACCTGGCTGAAAATTATTCAGCATCATAACACGGATCCACAAATGCCAGATGAGGGGTGGGTGCACATGAGATGCGTCAGCCAGAAATCTAACCTGTGTCTCCCACGTGAAAGGTGAGAATTCTACCATTAACTCCCTCCGACCACATGTTCTAGAAGGAAAAACACTTCCGTTAGATAGCTAATCTCCATAGCCACTAACTTTTCTCACCTCAAAAGAGGTATAAATATGCATGAGTCTATTTTGAAGGTGTGATAGGTAAGTTTATTGTGCCAACTTGGCCAATAGGAACACGTGGGATTAATAAGATCTCAGTTTGCTTGGAAGGCAGAGATAAATAGCTCGTCAAATAGCTCTCCCTCTCTCTCTCCCCTCCCCGCCTCTCTCTCTCTCTGGTGAACTCACAGGCCTGAGGCTGCCTTAGCTAGTTCTCTGCCTCAACTTGTAAGCCATACTACCTGTGGGGCATCAACCTGTGGATTATATCTCTAGAGCATGAAGTTCCTTCAAGACCTGCTTTGCCACACTGCTGGTATATACATTGCTTGAGCTGGGGACTGTTGGATCCTGTTCTCTAGCTAACTGTTGGTGACCTGCCCTGCTGTTTGCTGCCTATGACCAGACTACCTGCATTGCTCTATTGAAGACTCAGCTGTCTGCTTCCTTGACCTTGGACCCAAGCAGCCCTCATGAATTGAAGGACTTTCAGTTAAATTAATGGTTCCACAGAAGTGAATTGAACTAAGCCCTCTATACTGCTGTGTCGACTAATTAATTGTTAGATTTCATCGTGATATATATATATACATATATATATATATATATATATATATATCCTGGTTTTGTTTCTCTAAAGAACCCCGTCTAACACAGAAGGATTGTTGTCAGGTGCCATAGGTCAGCTTCTACTTAGTAACCCTGTGTACATCAGAATGAAACACTGGCTTGACCTGGACTATCCTCACAGTGGATGTTACGCTTGAGCCCATTGTTGCACACACTATGTCAACAAAGGTCATCAAACGGCTTCCTCTTTTTCACTCTCCTTCTACTTTACTAAGTAAGAATAGAATAATTCAAACACTTTAGAATATCAGTGGAACATTTTGAAGGATACCCCACTTCTCACAATAGTAACACTGCTGGGTAACTCTATGCAGCTGCTCATTTTAAGCCGTGGGACAGGTAAAGGCTGTCAGTATGCCCTACACAGAATTACTCCCTTAAGAATTGTGCAATTCATAGTTTGGAAGAGCACTGAGCGAAGGAGGTGATGAAGAGTGCAATTCAACAGATGATGTAACAGATATTAATCACGTGATTGTCATCATCAGTGAGCGATTGGGGAGTTTACTCTCATTAACAGTCCAGACAGACTGAGAAGCTCCAAAGGAAAGCAGCAATATGACATCACTGCTTTTCTCATTTCAGTTTGACATGAGTTCACTGCCGGTCCAGTAATATCTGAGCCAAATGGCAGTTCAGCCAACGGGGTTTTTGTTAATGTTTTCTTTGGAAATTATATAATTTTTTTTCTGTCCATCTCTCTAGTTCTCTTCAGTCTGAGAATAGGGCAGACATAAGCAATAGTATCTATAACTTTTGGTTGTTGTTGGCCCTTGGTTCATGGTGACACGCACAATGGTGTCATGAACAATGGAGCTAAGTGTTGCCCAGTCTTGCTTCATTTCCATGATCAGTTAATGATGAGACCATTGCGATCCACAAGGTTTTCATTGGCTCAGTTTTATATAAATAAATTGTCAGACCTTTCCTCTTAGTTTGACGTACCAGTGAAGCCTGGTGAGCATCTGAGTATCACACAAGATTCCACTATCAGCGAGTTGGTGTCTGTGCTTGAAGTGTGCTGGCCTGCAATGGAACCCAGGTCTTCTGCATAGCAGGCAAGGATGCTAGCACTGAACCAAGACTGCAGTCTCCACCAACCCCAGAAGAACTAAAATCCATCTTCTTCACTAAAGATGAACATATCTAGATGTGTGACCTAGAAACAAAATTATTTTAACTGCCTGGAGCATAACTTGTAAAAAGTATAAGTAAATTCTATGAAACTTCTTAAATTTGGTAATGAACAGAAAATTAAAGAAAGGAAGTGTTAAGGGTGACCCAAGAAGGTAGCCTATTTCTGCCTGCAGGTGATCAGGGACTATGAACACAACAGTCCACAAACCACTCTTCATTTACACTACCATGAGATCATCTTGTGGCATATGGAAGTATTTCTTCACTTCTTATATTGAGGGTTTTTTTAATTTTTAAAACCATTTTTATTTGTCAAATGAAGAATGCAATGGCATATGAATCTGATAGGAAAACTATTGTGTGCCATATTTAAGAAGTTGCTTCTTTAATGATTGATTCCCTGTTTTATCTCAAAGTCTTTTTTCCAAGGAGTTCCCTTACTTAACTAAATCCTACCAAGGGCAGTTAAAAACAGAATGCTGATTTCCTATACAAAATTACTTTTGCCAGCTTTTTATGACATAAGCAAGATTCTGGAAAATGGTCAAATTCTCCAAATCATTTTTAAACGCTGTCTCTGGCAATACTTTCTTCCTTTATATCAGGATCAGATTTCCCAATTAGCAAGGTAGCATAAGATTGGTGATATTTACCCACTGATTTGTAGTGAACAGTATGCATCTTTCTCACCTTATCTCATCAAAGACTCTGCGTCTATCCATGGCTGGCCTCTCTCTCTCCTTTACCCCTCAGCACCTTCCCACCGACCTAGGAGCCCTTTCCAGTTGCACAATCCTAGGAGTGACATGGAGTATCCTCTCTGTAAGGTACGTATGGACTTTGTTGTTGTTGATAGGTGCCATTCTGGCAGCGTTGACCCGTAGTGGCCCTCTCCATAATAGAAGGAATTACCGCACAGTCCTACACCATCGCCTGAGCCCATGGATGCACCATGGACTTGAGTTTATTTATAATGTGCTGTGAATAGTTTCAACATCACACACACACACACACACACATCAAACACAAAGAGGCAAATATCCTTTATGCGATGAAGTTGTTCACAACAGCAAGTGCGGGTCATCGATCCCCTGGATATATCTTTTAAAGAAGATATTGACCCTTTGTCTTTTTGTACTCTCTTACAGGCCTTTGTGGTTTCGTTTTAATGTCCATATAACAAAATGCTGTAGCCACCGTCTTCCAAGGTTCGGTCCTGCACGTTTCTTAATGGGTTGTGAATGTCACACTTCTCACCTGTTTTCTTCCTTACTCGACCAGATCTCCCTTTTGCTTCCCTTTAATTTCATGAAAACATCATCACTCTCCCGCTTGAGACAGATGGTTCTTTTAAGACTTGAGCGAGACCCTCCTCTGATAAAAAAGCCTCCCAGGGAACCACTGGTTGATTTTGGAAGAGATGCCCGGGTGCTGCACACAACCCGCCTGGCAGTCTCTTCCCAGGGGAAGGGCCAGCTGTTGTCCCTGCTCAGCAGGCGTCCCGCTGTTCCTCTGATGAGCCTACAAACCACCTGCTCCTGTCTGTTGGCGGAGACACCTGGCTCCAAGACTTGACACACCCAAATGTTCACCTCCCAGGGTGCCACTCTCCAGGCTCTCCATTTCTGCCAGACGCCAGCACCCCCAGCCACAAAGCACACACCTGCTGGCCACTACACCCCCTACTCACACCTCTACTTGCCCGTCACAGGGATATCATAGGTCCAGCTCTACTAAAAGTTTGTTTATTTAAAGAGATGTTGATGACTTGTGGGGTGGGGAAGGGGCAAAAGAGGTTCATGAGAGCATGTAAAGCGATCTGACCCCAGACAAGCACCTAACCCTAACTCACTGCCATCGACTCAATTCTGACTCAGAGCCACCCTCTAGGGCAGGGTACAGCTGCCCTTCTGAGTCTCTGACTGTTATGGTGGTAGAAGGATCCATCTTGTTCCTGCCAAGGGGGCTAGTGGTTTCTACCTGCTGACTGACTTTGTGCTTACAATCCAAGATCTAACCACTGTGCCAGACAAACATGCTGCGTCTTTGCCAGCGCCCTTCTTTTCTCTCCAGAAGCTCTATGGGCTTCATGGCTACATATTGGGCTGCTAACCTCAACATCAGCAGTTTGGAACCACCGGCTGCTCTACAGAAGAAGATAAGGCTTTCTCGAGCCCCTCGGCTGCAAAGAGGTAACAGTCTTGGAAATTGTTAAAGGCAGTTCTATGCTCTTCTACAGACTTGCCACGAGCCAGCATTGTGAAATGGAGAGTTTATTTTTTATATCTTCTTTAACTGAGTTCTCACAGGACTTAAGAGAACCACTCCTGGGAATGGAATCCTGACTTCTGCAGCCCCAGCTTGGTAACCTTGGGTTTATTACATATTCTTTTGAGGCTTTCTTTTTCTCTTCTGTCCACAAGACGAACAACAGATCTTAGCTCGTAGAACTATGGTGAGGATGACCTGAGGCCCTAAAAGCAAAACCCTTGAAATGGCATGTGGTACATGCTGAGTCCATTTATAGACGGGACCGCACAATAGGCTTTTCATTGCTGATGGTGTCCCTGAGCAGGCCACACAGCGAGGCTCTTGGCTACTGACTGAAAGACTGCCAGTTCAACTCCACCTTGCAGTGACGGCTTGGTGATCTACTTCTAGCCAAATCAGCATTGAGCATCTGACCAGTTCTCTTTTAAAGCATTGTCTCTAGGAGATCAAATCAACAACAGCAGTTACCTTAAAACACAGAGGGGGATTTTAGAGGGCCAGGAGTCTAAGTTAATGGTGGTAAGGCAATAGGGATAGAGAGGCACACAATTGTGATACTGTGTTAACGACACAGGGATACCTCAACTGTCAAGCGGCTCCAGGCTAGAACTTTCCACCACTCGAACAAGTTTGAAAAATACCTGCTTGGTGTTCGTAACTTTATCCAACTTCAAAAAACCAGGATGGCTGGAGAGGGAGCCGCAGGTCACCTCTCGCTACAGACACAAAGGGTGATTGACTCAGCGCTGCTTCAGAGTGAGCCTTGCTCTGGCTCAGACAGCACACAGCGCTGTGTTACTGCCTGACAACAGTCGGTATCGTGCGTTTCCTGCTCTTCCTTTGTGTACACTGTCATAACCACGGCCACAAAAACAGTGATGCCAGCAGTAAAGCCAAAAGGAAAGCTGTGAGAACCATGATAGAGTTAAAGAAAGAAATGATGATATTTGAATCAGGTAGCCGCTTGTCTAATAGGGTGGCTGGATTACAGCACAGCTAAGTTGACACAGTCAACATTTGTGGAGGAACAAAAAATAAAAGTGGCTAATGTAGCTATAGGTGTGAACCGTGAATCATAAAAAAAAAAAAAAATCTAGACCACTGGAGAGGTTGAAAAGTGACTGTTCATTTTGTCAAATCAGAAATCACTCGATGGTGAGCCCGCACCAGAGACAGGGATGTGCAAAAGGTGAAAAGCCTCCCTCGTGATTAAATATCCTGGAAAAATAAATTTCTAAGTGTAACTTTGGGACCTCAGAATGAGATATTTGGTACAACATTACTTCTTCTAAGAAAAATCTGTTCAGGTTGGAACAAATCAAGTTCAACAACTGAGGTATCACTGTATCTACATTGACATAGGCTTTGTTACTGAGCCTTATAGGTTACAAAAATGGTATGTTCCATTGTGTATACTTTCACCAAGAAAAAAAGGTTTTTTTTTAATATCTGGAGCACAAAGATTTAAATCTCTGGCACACCAGAGGCCACATCATGCATAGCAAGCTGACAACAACAGGCTTGCTTTGGTGGTGGTGTTGTGGTTGTTCATTTCTTATGCTCTCTGTTTGAACATTTCATAGGTACTTCATATATATTTAGACTGAAGAAATCCAATTCACTACAATACAAACTGTTCCTTTTCCTTGAAATAGCCCCCGCACTCAGAGCTGCTATTTGGTACTTTCTCATCCCGCTCTTTATTCTTCAATGCTTTTGGCTTTGCCAACTAATTTAGACTGCTTTTCAGATCTGAGCCTGATTCTAATACACCTCTGGCACCTGGCTGCTGAGCTCTCACGAGGTATGCAATGCACGAACCTTGTTGAAGAACACATCTTCTCTTTTCACACATTAGAACCACTGGTTCTGATTCCTTCCTGACCCTCTCAGCAGGTCATGAGAGCAGATTAAGTTGGTCCATGGCAAGAGGAAGCCAGAGAGAAGCGACAACCAATCACTACCCTCTCTCCCCCCATCCACCACTTGATATATTTCACTGTAAAACTGTTTTCCAACAAGGCAGTAAGTGTTTGGCCCTATCCTATTAAAGAGACTTTTCTTTTTCCAGCACTTTGAAAGACTCTGGCAGGTGCTTTATTCTGACACTTTGAGGCCGTGCAACCTAGCACTTGGGGATTTAACTTTGCTTTTATAGATGGAATTCATTGAAGTTATTCACACAGCAGTTGTGAGTAATGTTGGCTCAAAAAGAAAAGAAACCAGCTCCCAAATGTCAGGGTACTGCTGAGAAAGGGAAAGCTCATTGACTAGGGCTCATAGATTATGACTTCCAGACACTTAAATGTACAATCACCCACCAAGTTCCTAGGGGTGCCTGGTGACAGTGTCAATGATAGCTGTCATTTGGTAATAGTTTTATTCTTCCTCCAGTGATCCCTGTTTCTTCTGCATCTACTTTCCAGTCATATATATGTTCTTATGGTGGGATCCATGTGTTCTGGGAGGTGTGTGTCCATATTGTTTCCCTAAGAATGGCATAAATAATCTCAGAGTAATGACAAGAGCATTCTTTCCTGAGGGTGGAAGCGGCAAATGTAGCTGATTCTGGGGAGGTTACATATTTTGACAAGGGTTCTGATGGCAATCACTGCCCGGAGGTACCTCAAATTACCAGAAGTGACAATGGGGCTCACAACAAGATTCTGCAAGTAATCAAACCATGCATCTCATTATTTTTAGTTGAAAGATGAGAGGTGTGGCAGTCACCAAATCTGGCGTCAATTTTAAGATGACGAGTGTAGCGGTGGAGTCTAGTCTGCCAATCTGGAGATAGCCAATGAGATCTCTGTGTGGGATGGCTTTCTCCTGAGAATTCTGGGAAATCTGGTACTTCCTTCTTGGAAGTAGGAAACACTCATTCACTCCCCTGGAGACACTCGACTAACAAGACTGGCTACCTGGGAGACATCCTTAAGGAGAAGCCACATGGACCTACCATGATCCAGTCAGAAACCTGGACCTAGAGAAGTCACATGGAGACTCTTCCCAGTGCTGAGATGCTTCTACCACCACTGACTTTGCACCCACTAGCCTGTGATCTTCCTGCATTCAGCATCATTGCATGTGTTTTGTGAGTCTGGAGAGGGCTTTCTAGATTGCTGTCGGACATATGAGCTAATATCGGACTCATGACCTTGGACTGAACTGGGTTGGGATGTTTTCTTAATGTACAGTTGCTCTTGGATATAAACCTCTTTCTTATACACCTATGCGTGCTTATGAATTTGTTTCTCTAGTCTACGCAGACTAACACAACAGACTATGCCCCTTTCTCTTGGCAGCTGATGATTAGTTTCCAAAATGCTTCACAACAAATGTCTCCTTCTAAGCCTCAGAAAACTAAGACTTAAAGTCTACGATGAATGAATGAATAAATGGCTATCAGGCAGACCTGAGAGAAAACACTGACTCTGATCCTTGACTCTAATGGGCAGGAAATGATGGGATCAGGTGGGTTTGTCTGGGAAAGCCCGATGATTTCTGAAGACAATGCAGGGTTCAGGCTCAGGGGAAGCAGAGGATTATGAAGGGGTATCAAGGGCAAGGAAATAGGTTGGCTGAAAAGCTGCAATAGAAAAATACTGAAAGGAACCTGTGGCAAAAGAGTATTAAAGGACCAAGTTCAATTTTTTAGTTGAACTCTCTTCATTTTCTTTCTTCCTCCCCTTCTCCTCTCCTACATAGTTTGCATCTGTGAACTCACAACAATGTATCCTTCTGCCTGCAGTAGAAATGGAAGTTTAAGTCATCTGCTGAGGGGGAGTCGGAGGACTTGGGCTTCCAAGCCTCAGACACAACTCCCATCCAGGGTGGCAACCTAAGACAGAACCATAGCTTCAAGAACAAGCTCTTCGGGGAGGCTCTGGCATATGCAAACAGTGGCCACAACTTCACACAATTTTTATTATCTACAATCACTTAAAGGATCCCAGTGGGGTAGTGGTTATGCATTGGGTTACTAATCACAAGGCCAATGGTTCAAAACCACCAGCCTATCCACTTGAGAAAGAGGAGGCATTCTACTCTGGTAAAAAAAAGTCTCAGGAACCCACAGGGGCAGTTCAACCCTGTTTTAAAGATTCAAAGTTGGCATTGACTCAATTGCAGTGAATATCATCACTTAGGGAGGACTGGTAGCACTGTTTGGTAAGTGTTGTGCTATTAATCACAAGGTTGGTGGTTCAAACACACCAGTGGTTCTATCAGAGAAAGATGAGGCTATCTGTTCCTTTAAAGATATACAACCTCACAAATCTTATATAGGGTCACCTAGGTTTTTCCTTGACTCAACAGCAGTAAATTTGGTTTGGGTGTCATTATTTGGCCGCTACCTCTGATAATAATAATAACTGCTGGCAACTATTTGCTGAGTGAGTACACATATCTCTTATAAGAAGATCCATCTTAAAAAGGTGAAAACTGTTGAAGAAACTTGAGATGTGAAGTCACTTGCTTAAGGCCCCTTAACACAGGTGAGAAACCCAAACTTTGAACGTATGCCTGTATAATTCCATAATTTTTGCTCTTTAACCCTGCCTCAAAATTACAGTGTCCCGGCGGCCATCAACAAGCGCAAGTGTCCAAAGCTAATTTGTGGAGGGGAAGGCATTGGGCCTTTGGGTACCTCAGGTTTGGC
This sequence comes from Nesogale talazaci, assembly GCA_004026705.1. Taxonomy (NCBI): domain Eukaryota; kingdom Metazoa; phylum Chordata; class Mammalia; order Afrosoricida; family Tenrecidae; genus Nesogale; species Nesogale talazaci. The sequence goes on from PVJH01001990.1 coordinate 47,736, forward strand.
CACAGAGCAAGTGCTTGCAAAACATAGTTTGAAGCACAATGTTAGGAACATCATGAGAATCTGGAAGGCATTTACAAAAACTCAAAAACCCCAACTGGTAAGGAATGGGTAAATAAGCTCTGGTATACTCAAGCTATGGAATTTTATGTATCAATAAAAAACCATGATAAGTCTGTTAAACACTGCAAAACATGGGCAAAACTAGAGACCATGATGTTTAGCAAACTCAGCCAATCTTACAAAGATAAATATTTAATATCACCATTGTCATAAAGAGAAACAAAGACGAAGAAATGTGGCTTATACATCAAAGTAAGACTTTGATGACTACGAGAAGGTCATGGATGAGGGTGGGAAGAGGCAGAGGTGAGATGGGAAAGGGGGACCAAAATGGAGGGTTTAACATAAAAAAATAAAATTTAAATATTTTTCTGATATCAAAGAAGATGCTCCTTCTTTGTGCATTTATCTACACAAATTATGATGAAACTCCATGCTAACCCTTGCTTTTGAAATGATTTACACTCCCAATCAACTGTTTGGGTTCAGCAGCAGAATTTTTGCCAGAGACCTACCCATGAATCTCATATCCAATTCTCATTTCTTTCCATTAGTATAGGTTTGTGAGTTCCTATGATGCTAAAAAGGCTCGTACACTAGGCTACAAACTGGGCTGCTAACCACAAAAATCAGCAGTTCAGAACTTCCAGTTACTCTGAAGGCGAAAGATACGGTTTTCTGGTCCTGTGAAGAGCTATAGTCTCAGAAACCCACAGTGGCAGTTCTATTCTGAGGATCGGATCACAAAGAATCAGAATCTACTTGATGGCAGTGAGTTTGTAGTTGGCTTTAAAGGAAGCCTTGTACTGTAAAGAGTTACAGGTTGATTCACAATAGAAAAGTAGACAGTTCAAACGCACCCACCATTCCCCAGCAGAAAGATAGGACGTTCTGTTCCCATGAAGATTTATAGTCTTGGGTGGGGAGTATCAACAAAATGAGTTGATACTAAGGGCTCAAGTAGAAAGAAAATGTTTTGAAAAGAATGATTGATGGCAACAAATGTACAAATGTGCTTGACACAATGGGTGGATAGATAGATTGTGATAGGAGCTGTATGAGCCCCAATATAATGGTAAAAATAAAGAGCTTTATATACAAAAAAAATAAATAAAGATGGTCACTTTGAATAGCCTGGTGTTTTGGTGGTAAGCATTAAGCTACACCATGAATCACAGATTGATCTTAAGATAGTTAATAAGATGTCGCCAGGTGCTCTTCAAATATTGTCTCTGCACCATGCATTTCATGTTTTATAAGTGAAACTCCCAATCCAACATGGACTAGGACTTGTCATCCTTCTCAAATTCAAAGAGCTTGAGGAGTGGTTGGAATGATGAGGACTGCTTAGACTCTGGTGAGTTTGCGGTGCAGGGGCCTCTAGATGGAAGGAAAACAAGCAGGTGGGTCATTGCTTATTTGGGTCAGCAGTTCATAAAAATCAGAGCTAGAAATTATGAGCATGCCATGGTAATAATGCTGATAAATCCAAACACCTTACCACAAACACAAAAGCACTGAGGAGCTGATGTCAAGGGCTCAAGTAGAAAGAGAAAGTTTGAAAATGATGATGGCAACCTATGTACAAATGTGCTTGGCACAATGGATGAATGTATGGATTGTGATAAGCACTGTAAGAACCCCTCCCCCCAATAAAAGTATTTCATTTTAAAAATAAAATAAATAAAAGCACTATCCCAGAAAAATGCTTCCTCTATAAAAATTTTCAACATTCACTTTCTTATCGTAAAAGACACTGACTCCTCTTTGACCATGTACGACTTTAATATAGGGTCATGAATAGGTTTTCTTAAAGCCGGGACATAAAATGTAATAACATACACAAGAATATATGGTAATGTCGAGGGAAGGACTGTTCTCTCAGAGATTTATCAAACTGTATCTAATTGTATCATTAGCCTAAAAAAAACAACAACACAGCTCCTTCTTTGACAAACACCCACTCATTGTGCATTTACAATATGCCATATCCTCCTGATGAACTTGTATTTCATGTGGGATGGAAAAATGAACAAAAGCTAGAGGGCAAAGAAGTGGGAGAGAATCCAGTCCAGAGAAAATTATACTTACAAAGACGTTGAGGTGAGGAGAAATTTTCATTCATTCAACAGAAGAAACCCAAAAACAAACAAAATCCTCTGACCTGGTGAGATCCCGGAGAGCAGGTAGTGGGAGTGACACTGACCACAGCCGGGGAATTATGAGGGAGCTAGGGGTAGAGGCACTCTGGAACTAACATGTCAGGAGTGGATCCTATATTAACAAACCTGGCTAAACCAGAGCAGGTACATGGGTAAAGATAAGAGTTGGAAACACAGGGATTCTCGGACAGATAAACCCCTCAGGATCAATATTGAGAGTAACCATATCAGGAGGGGAAAAGGAAGGGGGGAGGGGAACTGATCACAATGATCAACCTATAACCCCCTCCCAGGGGGTGGACCACAAAAAAAGTGGGTGAAGGGAGACTTTGGTTAATGTAAGGCATGAAACAATTTTTGATCAATTATCAAGGGTTCCTAAGGGAGGGAGAACCTGATACCAAGGGCTCAAGTAGAAAGAAAATGTTTTTTAAATGATGAGGACAACAAATGTACAAATGTGCTTGACACAACAGATGATAAGAGCTGTACAAGCCCCCAATAAAATGATTTTGTAATTGACTGAGACAAGTATATTGGTGAGAAAACTTGTCTGCAGCCATCCACAGCTTGCAAAGGCATGCTTAAATAACCTTTGGGATAAGGTTGTACATGTCTTAACTAGGGAAAAGAAAGTTGGGAGTTTACTCAGATGAGAGAGGGGTCACAGAAGGGCATTAGGATTGGGAGAATGGACTGGAGGGAAATAAGAGTGGTATCTACCAGGGCAACCATAGCATTGTTGAAGTCAAGTTGAGAGACACTGACATCGTTGCAGTGTAGACAAGAAAAGGTAGAAGTAGGCAATGAGAATGAACGTAAACAGGTTTGAGAACCACGTAGGAGGTCGATGCGACAGGACTTACTGTTTGAGGGGCTATGGAAAATGAGAATGAGAGATTACCAACCATCATGGAGTTGCTATTGACTGAGGTACAAAATGAAGGGCTATGGAAGAGGCAGATGTGGGAACAGTCAACCATAATGATACTGTCATGAACTGAGATAAAAAACCTTGGGGGATTCACTGCTCCACTTTACAGAAATCTAGAATAACGAATAGAAACATGCATACTTTATTTCACCGAATTCACTCATTTCTTTGGAATTCTAGACTTACCGCACAGATCTATATACTTCTAGAGATAACCAGTTGCATTTATCTAGAACAGGGTACCTTTTTCTGGAGACTCTGAGTCCATCACCCTATCCCATCACAAATAGCCAGGCGATCTATTGGGAATATGAAGCACAAAGGGTGACATGCCCAAAAGGTTCTGGAAAGGACAAATCTGTTAGTCACCAAATCTCAATACTGCATAGCTAATGAAGCCTCTGCCCTGAGGTGCCCAAGCTGCCCTTAAGTGACAGCCCTGGGGGGGTGTTCTTCAGAGCGGAAGGGAACATAGCCCCTATCTACCTAGAGAGCACACCAAAAAGCGCAGCTCATTTTTAGAAGGAAAACACAATGCTAGAGCTCCTTCCTACTCAGTGAAATGGGGCTCCTTGCTAGTGGAAGAAATATGTTTAATGTCTTTCTCTTCTAGAGCATGGCAAGCACTACCATTTTATGAGGTTATAGAAACTATCACAGAACCAGTAAGAGAGAGAGAGAGAGAGAGAGGGAACAACAAACAGAAAAGGAAGTACTTTGTCACTTATGTTTTAAAGGAAGCTTAAGAAATAGCTAGCAACATTACCAAATCCAACAGTTGCAAGTATCAGAAGTACGTGTATCCCTCTCCTAATATCATGCTACCTCAGTTTGATAATTAAAAAAAAAAAAAAAAGGCAATGAGGCAGACTCATATGGGCTTTGCCACGGTTATTTTTTTTTTTTAAGAAAAGCTCATAAAGGTGCTATGTTTGTACTTCCCATGAATTAGGAAGAAGCCAAGAATAATAAGGACCATTGTGCTGATGGGAAAAACAAGGCATGTCCCTTCAGAAAAGCATTGTAAGTTACCATGGAAGTCAGAGGCAATGCCAGAAGGTGGAGTCAGACCTATAGGCTCCCAGGACAGTGCTTCTCCAAGTCTGGGTCCAAGAGCATCAGCATGGACAAGGAGCTTGATGAAAACAGTAATCCCTGCGTCTCAAACCATACCTCTAAGATGTTCCTCTGTATTTTCAGTAAGTGTGTGAGTGAGTCTGAGGAGGAGTCTGTTCTACTTGGGCACCATTGCTCAAGTCCAGTGGTTGTCAACTCAGGGGAGACCTAGCTCCCCCATCCCTAGCTCCTTTGTCTGGTGACAATGTGGGTTGTCATTCTTCAGGGAGGGAAGCCTCTGGCATCTTCTGGATAAAGGTCAGAGATGCTGCTAAACACCCGCTAAATCTGTGATCCTCAACCTTCCTCATGTCACGACCCTTTTATACAGTTCTTCATGTCGTGGTGATACCCCCTCCCCAACCAGAAAATTATTTTTGTCGCTACTTTATAACTGTAATTTTGGTACTTATAGGATTCAGGCGACTTCCTGTAAAAGGGTCATTGAATCCTCAGAGGGGTCAGGACCCACAGATTGCAAACTGCTACTCTAAATGCTAAGACATGCCCCCCCCCACACACACATATATCCCAGTGTCGAGGTGGTGAGATTGAGAAATCCCAATCAATTCCACCACCTCAGCAAAGAAAAGTACAGAAAATTAAATGACTTTTGATTTCTGCAGTTCAAGGTTAGACCATGCTCTTTCTAGAAACTAATTCCCATTTACTTTATGCAATTTTAAAGTAAAATGTGATTTCAAGACTCATTACTTGGAACTCAACTGCCTTTCTAGTTCAACCACACTGCCAATAACTAAATGCCACAAGAATTATGGTTTTTCAGGCTAAAATCTGGTGCTAAGTCATTTACAGGAAACTGTATATTATTGCTCCCAGTCTTCCCTGAAATACTCTTTTATACGTACCGGCCTGAAAAATAATAAATGATGAGTTCCCACAATGCTATGTATGAGGGAGGTGTGACATTTGTTCCAGGTCACAGAGGAGGGGAATAGCAGATGCAACCTTTGAATACACATTAGTATAATTCTAAAGCTCACACTCTCACCCACCTGCCTCAAGGTCCAGGCCCAAACAAACTCACTCAGAACTCTGCCTGCTGCACCTCTGAAACACTCCTTCTGTAGTAACTCAGACCATTCCCTAGATTTTCCCTAATTCACAAGGAAATACAGAGACTCTTTGCCTATGAAACACAGCATGTTCTTAGAAGTTGCATGTTAGCAGATGGAGCAGGTATGTCAGCAATGCACAATATGCATCTGTGCAAACCATCAAGCTGAGATGGTGAGGGACCATTATGCAGGTGTACACAAGATGGAAAAAGTTATGCAAGATTACCGAGCAAGGACATTATGATTTAGTAGAAACAGCCTGATTTGTGTGCCGGGCAATTAGATTCAAATCAGTACCTTCCTAGAGGCAGAATCATGGACAAATCAGTGAATATGTGATCAATGATGAAATAGGGTTTCTAAAACCTACCTTGCAGGTCTGAACTAGGCAATGAAATATGCTGTGCAAGGTACATAACATAGCATCTGAGACAAAGCATATACTGATCAGATGGCAACTGTTATTAAACCATTGCTATTACTAGTTAGAGATACAAATTCATAGTGTACTATGACAGGAGAGAATCACCCCCACTGAGTGTCCTAGGCTGTGGTCTTCTTGAGGGTGGAATGCAGGTCTTACCTTCTAGGGAGCAGTGCAAGGGTGTGGCAGTCATGTGTTTATGTTAATTTTATGACTGAAATGTAGGGGTGGAGTCTAGCCTGTTAATGAGGCCTCTATGAGTAGCCAATGAGGCCTCTATGTGGGCATGGCTTTCTCCTGAGACTTCTGGGAAATCTTGCGATATTTCCCTCGTGAAAATGAGAAGCTATCTTCCCCAGTTGTTGGGAGTTAGTCTCAGAGGCGATGAGTCACAGAAAAGACAAGATGCAGCATCCGAGAAGTTGGAGTAGCCGGCGGAGAGGCCACACGGCTTTGCCCTGTTGAAGACAGACTTCTGAAGCTGGAGTGGCATGCTGTTGATGGACCGGAAGCAAGAAGCCATGTGGAGACCCCTGCCAGCACCAGAATTCTGCACCCGCTGACCTGTGACTTCGTGAATCAGAAGGAGACTTTGTAGACTGATTTTGGGCATGTGGGTTAGTATCGGACTTATGACTTTGTACTGGACTGGGCTGGGATGCCTTTCTTAGTGTCACATTCCTTTTGTATATAAACCCCTTCCTTATATCTATATGCGTGTCTTTGAAATTTGTTCCTGTAGTCTGCCCGGACTGACACAAAGGGTGAGAACCACCACCTTTGGGCCTGCAGCTGAGCGCTTAACCCTTGGGTTGCCTGGACTACTTTGTAGTACCACTACTAATGCTACTATTGTATGCAAAACCAGCAAATCCACATGATGTCAAAGAACAGAAAGCATGACGGGGCTTCCTAAAATCGATGTGACGTAAAATGTTGTGCACATGTCAATTGTCTGCGTGGAGCACCGCATCGCTAGTAGATGAGGTATGTTGGTCGAAAAAGTACTGCTACTAGGGTTCTAGCTCAGACATATACATGTTTCTGCGAAACACAAAACGTCTCTGCATGCAGCGATGGAAACAGAAAATTCTCTCAGGCACACATTTGTCTTAGCAACACACTTGCTTCCTAATAATAATAATAATAATAATAATAATAAATGAACCAAAAAAAAAACCCCAGTAGCGTCCAAGAGGATCTGCTGGGTCACTTAAATTCAAGATGAGAGGTCAGTTCAGAAGGTGATGGCAACTTTTTTTTTTAATCTTCCATGATTCTATTTTCAAACAAATTGTCATGGTATTTACAGGTTCTACACATTATTACATCAACATATCATTCTACGTGATATAATTCAACCCATAAGGAATATGATACAGCAACGGCATGTGGGGGGATTTGTCTCAGTAAAATGAATGGTTGTGTCCGTACAATTCCCAGGACATGACTATTCATTCCAGCAGTATTTGTAGCAGTGAAAAACAACAAGAAACAACTGAATTTTTTCTTAATAGATGACTGTTATTTAGTGTTGCTATAATGGAAGTATAATCAGAGAACTGGTTTCACTAACAACCTTTGACTTTCCGTTTCAAATGATAATTTTGACAATTATCTTTAGGGGATTCCCCCACCCCCACACCAATCTGTTGGCTGTAGGGAATGGCCCTTGTCTCCTTTCAGTGTCTGCAGATCTGGAATTCCTTCCATATTTCCAAATGTCTTGGCATCAATCTTCTCCAGAGGGCAGGAGGTGCTCAGTGCAGGTACCCCAGATTCAAGGGTGCATTCCATCCAGGTTCTCCCACTGGGCGGTAATATAGCCTCTCTCTCCGCTTGCTTCCCTCCATCACCTGTTTTGTTCCCTGTACATCATGAATTCTTTTGAAGCACTGAGATCACTAGATTGCTCTGGGGATGCTATTGTCTTCATTTTTATTTCATAATTTCCTTCCAGGGTAGAAGCTCTTGTCACCATGAAATCACGTTTCTATCACTCATTTTAGTGGAAAATATTAGAATTTTCCCTCTCGGACAGGTTTCTGCCTCAGAGGTCCTGACTTCCAAAGGTTTTACTACAAGGCACAGCCTGGGATGTGGGAGCTGTTGTTTTTATCTCTGTGTGGACGATCGCTGGTGTGCACGTGAAAAATCTGCCTCTGGCTTGTCATGCCTGAAATCGAGCTGCTGTGTGTGCTTTACTGGGGGCTTGAAATCGGAAGAGCAAAACTCTTCTTCGCTCACTCCGCAGTCCTGGTTTTGATACTTTGTGGGTCACGACCCATGTGGGGGTTGAATGAATGAACCTTTCCCATCAGAAACACATATTTCTTTTGGGGGGGGGCGGGCATCACTGCCCTCTGGTAGTGGGAGCAGGAGGCCCAGTCTTTGCTCTTGTGGAGCCGCTGCTGAAATTGAACCTCCATACCTGTGGGCCGCAGTCCCACGCACAACCACTACGCCACCGGGGCTCAGCCCTGAAAAACACATATTTTTGATGGCCTTAGGAACCAAGACACCTCTCCTCTATCTGCCTCCAGGTGGGTCCATCCACATGCTGATACACCACATACAGTACCTGACGTGAAGACTAGTACCCATGCCATACCATGCTTCAAGACAAAATTCCATTTATTAGTCATTAGAAATAAATATTTCACAATATATAATTACCTATTATCTTTGTGATTAATCATTATGCTTTAATTACATTTAATTTGTAACAATGAGAATACATCCTGCATATCAGATATTTACATGATAATTCATAACAGTAGCAAAATTACAGTTATGAAGTAACAAAGAAAATAATTTTATGGCTGGGGAGTCACACAACGCAAGGAACAGTCTTAAAGGTTCACGGCGTTCGGAAGGTTGAGAACCGCTGCCCTAGGAAGAGGAAATTCCCAACAATGTATGAGGGAGAGGGTCTGTGATGATTATCCCTTTTGGAGGCTGGAGAATGCCAATACTTCATGCTTATCATGATAGCTCACAATGCAAACCAATAACAGATGCCCAGAAATTGAGAACAGCATGATGGGCCACAGGACACAAAAGAATGCAAAACACGGGCTAACCACCAGGCACTTAGAGTCTACTTCTAAAGACGATGGGGTATAAAGAAAAATGGGAATGCTATTTCACACAGGCTATGTTGACTGTAAAACAAAAGTCACAGGTAAGGAAAGGGGTCGAAGGAATTAAAAGAATGGGGTAAAGACTGGATTTCAATATAATTTTAAAAGGTTGCATACAAAGGAAGCTCTCAGCAGTGCTTTGCAAAGGCCAAGAGAGAGGGAGGAAGGTGCTGGAAAGAAGCAGGAGGGATCCCAGTTGCCTTCTTTTGAGAAAGAAACTGCAAGAGATGAAAAGGTGCTTCTTAAAGAGCAGCTTGCACAAAGTCAAAGGGTAGCTGAGAACAGTCTGCAGCAGCACCTGGACAGCCAACCAGGGTTCCACCCCGGAAACACCCATTGGTGTTATATGCTGCATTTGCTTTCTTTTCTTCTTTCTTTCTTTTTTAAATTTAATGTACTTTCAAAAAAAAATTTAATGTACTTTCTTCAGGTAGAATTCTCCCTCAGAAACATCAAAAAATGAAGTCAGATCAATATGAAGCTGCTGAAATAGGAGCCAAGAAGCCCCCTGATTACACCCTTAAGCCACTGAAAAGGGAACTGCCAAGTTAACTTTGAAAACCAGTGATCTCTTCCATCAACCTGGCCTGGTTCTGCTGTAAAACAGCCCTTCAAATGTTTGTCTGATGTCCACTTATTAGACAAGACCAGCACTTCCATCTGCCAAGGCCATCAAGGCTAGCTTTTCTTAAGCCGAGATGAGATCTACATCCTTATAATAACTCACAAGACCCGATACTTACGTTTGAGGTCATAAATAAACTTACTGATGATTCCTCTTCTGCATGGAATAACTAAAAAGTTGTCAACATCTGCAAGACCCCTTTTCTTAAGACTTACACACGGTCAGGTTCACCCACTATTTACCTTCTGTAGCCAGCAGAAAGTTTACACGTTCAGGGGAATAGCATGTCCACCAGAGAGAGAGGGGGAACTGGCTATTCAGAAAACAAACCAGGCTGGTGCCAGGAGCTGGTGGTGGGCAGAGAGAGAGGGGATGCTTTCAATCATGCAGACGTGAAAGAGCGGAGGCTATCAATGAACGCACACCCCAGAGAGGTAAGCAGAGAGGGGGGTGATGGATTTAGAAAAAGTATTAAGAAGACTTCCAAAGACTGAATAAACAAAGAAGGACAAATCCTTTGTTTGATTTAAAAAATGTTCTTACTGAAGCTTAAAGACAGGAGGAAGACGTTTCTCAGGATTACACAACCAAGCAGCTTTTCCACGCATGACAAAGGCAGCAAGGAAAACTAAGGTAAAGGACACTTGCTTGAGCAAGCAGGAAGCACTGACGTCATCAAAGCAGGCTGTTGTAGAATGGGCAGAATTGTTGTTCAGTCCAACAGTAAGTGGTGTCTCTGTGGAAAATCACCTGGCACTTCTTCAAAAGTGACAGAGAACTACCACAGGAGCCAGCAACTTCACCCCTCAATATCTACCCACAGCACTTGAAAGCACGGACACAAACATCAACTTGCAGACCAGTGACCACCGAGGTCATTACAATAGCCAGACTCGCTGCCTTCACGTCGATGCCAACTCATAGTGAGTCAATAGGACAGGACAGCACTGTCCTTGTAGTGCCCCTGTAAGTTTCATAAGTGGTGATGGCTTACGAGAATGGAAAACCCCCATTTTTCTCTTGAGGAGAGGCTGGTGGTTTCCAAGGACCAACCTTGTGGCTCATAGCACAGTGTGTCACAACCACCGCCTTACGGCTCTCGTTACAAGAGCCGTAAGGTAAAAACTACCTTTTCTCATTAACAGATGACTAAGCAAACTGTGTTATTATACATATAATGGAATGTTATTCATAAAGATCTGATATATACAGCACCATAGAAGAACCTTGAGCATATTATGCTGAAACAAGTCAGGCACAAAGGAACACCTATTCCCTTCATATGAAATATCTCGAACAGACTAGTGCACAGAAACAAAAGCTTATTAGTGATTCGCAGCAACCATGAGAGGGGTGGGAAGAGAGGATTCATTACATCCATCAATGCCAATTTCTGTTCAGGGTGATGAAAACTTTGTGGAAATACTGGTGTTGTCAAGACTATATGATGAGGGTTCTTAGTGTCAGTAAATTGGATACTGAATAATAATTAAAATGTTTGCATGTAGAATGATCAGAACACATTTTAATTTATTTTTTTATTAATTTATTTTTTTTTTTTAGACATCACTGCCCTCAGGTGGTGGGAGTAGGAGGCCCAGCCTTTGCTCCTGGGAACCAGAATTGAACCTCCATCCCAGTGGGCCGCAGTCCCACGCACAACCACTACGCCACTGGGGCTCAGCCCAATTTATTTTTTGTTTGTTTGTTTGTTTTGTTTTGTTTTTTGTTTTTTGTTTTTGGGGGCATCACTGCTCTCCGGTGGTGGGAGTAGGAGACCCAGCCCCACTGCTGGAATTGAACCTCCGTCCCAGTGGGCCGCAGTCCCGCGCACAACCACTACGCCACCGGGGCTCAGCCCAGAACACATTTTTAAGGGTCTCATGTGTGCAGACACATGATGACGGTTTTTTAAAGAAATAGTGGAGAGAGTTCACACACACACACACCAAAAAAAAAAAAAAAAACCCACAAAACTCAAATCATTGGTAGCTATTAAAGAAACCTATGTAGGATATACTGACAACACTTAGCAAGTAAAGAGGGGGAATAAATCACACACTAGCAAGAGAGAGTTGCTAGGTCAAGAAGAGTTTTCTCCAAGAGAGAAAATAGAAGAGCTTACATTTCAAGGTAGAGAAAGAAAACAGGTACAAAGGAAGATCATCCTAGTGGGGCAAGTGTCAAAGAAGATGGAGAGTCAAGGTGGGTTAGAACCTGTAGTTATTTGTCCTCCACTTGATCCCGATGCAGGGTGATTTCATGAGAAAAGGGTTACGATAGGGTAAAGAGCTTGAGGGGAGAGTACGCATATTTTTTCTTTCTTCTGCTGGACGGTGTTAAAGGAATACAGGAGGATGGCTGAAAAGGCATCAGCAGACCCGTGGTTATACTCAAACAGAAAAGCAGAAAGGTTCTCAGGTACAGGCGGAGTGGCAGCTTACTGGCCACAGTGCAAGCTGGGGGAAGCAAAGTTTGGGGCTGGGGAAGCAGGGGAAGTTGGCACTGACAGTTCAGAGTGTTTGCAGAATACAGAAGAGCTTCTGCCCGGAAACATCAAAAAATGGCAGTTACTATTGTGTGCAAGTATTAAAAATACAGTAACAGTGTCACAGCAAGAGTCTATTGAATATCCAGTGAACCTATGCAAGGTTACCATCCTACTTGTTCATAATTGGGTACTGCCTCCTATATACGCTACTTCCTAATTCTCTTTACTTACTAAACGGGGGTGGGGGGAGAAGAACAGGAATCAGGCATGGGAGGAGGAAAGGGAAAGGAATGGGGAGGGAGGAGGAGGGAGGCAGAGCTGATGTCAGGGGCTCCGGTGAAAGGCAAGTGTTTGGAGAATGACGATGGCAGCAGGTCTAAGAAGGTGCTTAACACAATATAGTTTTGGATGGACGGTGATAAGCATTGTACGAGCCTCCAAGAAAATGATTTATTAAAAAAATACACCCAGAATATCCAATTCTCTAACGAGAGAGAATCTTAATCAAACGAACAGGAACAACAACTGCTTTATGAAGTAATTATTGTGAGCAGGTGGCGGAGGGGGTCTAGGGCTGAGTTCTTTTCATACATTTTCTTTAATCTTCCTAAGAACCATATTGTTGTTGCTGGGTACCATGGAGTCAATCCCGACTTCAGGGACCCTGGCCCCAAAGTCAGGTCCTAGGCCATCCTCACAATGGACGTTTGAGCTCAAGGTTGCAGCAGTTGCAGCAACTTTCTCCATCCATCTCCCTTCCTTCTTCATTGTCCCGACCGTCTACATTTATCAAATGACGATTTCCCAGGACTGGAGTCTGAATCACACATCTGGCACACAAGTTTTACCATCGTCACTTCTAAAGAACAAGCTAGCTGCTCACACAGATTTCTTTGATCTTCTGGCAGCGATGGGCACTTTAAATAATCTTTGCCAACATCACAAATCAAAGCTGTACACTTTTCTTTGGTCTTCGTTATTAATTGCCCAGCACTCTCATGCATATTAAGATGATTAGGGAAAAAAACATAACTTGTGTCAGGGGTAACAAACTGTCTCAAGGGGACAACTGAGCTATTTAGGGCTTTAAAGAGGTCTGTCCCAGAGGATTTCCCCAATGTGACATCTATTGCTTTCATGGGCATTGATTACATAGACCCACGTACAACGAAACATTGGACAACTTCAGTCTTTTCTCTGTTTACCAGGAGGTGGCTTCTTAGCTTCTCTTGTTTTCTGTATGTTGAGGTGCAATCTATGCTGGGGTGGAAGTCTTTGATCTTCAGAGTAATTGCCTTGATTCCTTTCCAGTTTCAGCAAGGAAGGTTGCATCAGCTGCATTTCACTAGTTGGTAATGGGTCTTCATCTGATCTTGATTTCAAGTTCTTCATCTAGTCCAACTTTTTGAACGTTTTGCTCAATCCACAGATTAAATAAGCCTGGTGAAAGGATACAACCTTGATCCACTCCTTTGCCAATGGAAACACAGTATCCACTCTTTCTGCTAAATACCTGCCCCTTCATCTATGTATAGGCTCCACAAGTACACCATGACATCCTCCGGCATTGCCATTCTCCACAATGTTCACTAACAATTCATGATGCACATAGCTGAATGCTTTCACACAGGCAACACACACACACACACAGGTATATTCTGGCAGTCTCTGCTTCCAGTCAAGGTGCACCTGACATCATCAAGAGTGCCCCTCCTGCCACAGGCTCTTCTGAATCCAGCTTACGTTTCTGGTGAACTCCCTGGTGAGGATCTGCTACAACTTCTTTTAAGTTACCTTCAGCAAAAATTTACTTCTCCATGACAGTGATGACCTTGTCCAATAAATTACATATGCTATTAGATTACATTTCTTTGAAATGGGGAATATCTTTCAGTCACTTGGCCAGGCAAGTGGCAAATTATCCCACTTTCGCAAGAAGAAGACACTGAGTAGCAAAAAGAAAACCATGAACTTATCCTAAAAAACAAATGCTCAAATATTCACACCTCCCTTTTAACACCCTTGGAGCCCATATGATGTGTCCCTTGTGCCACATTGTTTCTAGTAGATCACTCTTAACTCATGGAGTCAATCTTTACTCACCCCATAGAACAGAGTAAAGCTGTAAATCTGTACAGGAGCAGAACCTTATCTCACTTTCATGGAGCATCTGGTGGGTTTGAACTGTCAACCCAGTGATTAGCAGCCCAATACCTAACCCAACATGCCAACAGAGCTCCCAAGCAAGATGGCTATTATCAAAGATGGCCTCCATTATCAGAGAAAGACTCAGGTGTCTACACTCTTGACTGAAAAATATGCTGTTCTGTAAATAGTAAGTAGCAAGACAATGAATGTAGGAGCCTGTGGGCTTTGACGCCCCCAGACACCCACCATTCTCAACCTCAAGTGGCTTCCTTAAGTTAAAACACAGTTATTGACAAGTAACGGCCAGAGAAGCCAGGAACAGGCTAGCAGGTATTCTCCCGTAAGAGTTTCATCCCATACAACAAATTGCATTTGTGAAGTACTCTGAGTGACTTTTCTTGATGAGTGGAAATGGAAAACTGTCCCTCAACACTTAAAAAGGAAGATAAACAAGTATGTCCAAGTGGGCATACTCTGAAACACAACAAATACTGTTAAAGGCTAACCAAGAGAATGAAGAATGCAAAATTCACCATTCAGGAAGTCTCAGGCATGCCTCTCCCATACAGCTTGCAGTCAATGGCATGCGGCACCATATGTGACCTCATCTGGTGTTCCTATTGCCACTAGGCAGGGGCTAGACATGCCTTCATCCTCCCTCCATCTGTACCCTATTCTGACACTAACCATTGCTCCCAAGACACGCTACTTCTATGCTGGGTATGATAGCTTGTTGTCATGGCCACAGAGAACCCACAGACAATTCTCAGGATTAAGGAGGAGTATTAGGGAAGTTAATAGGTCACAATGAGCTCATTGTTTAATGAAGGCTTCTCAAACTGCAGGTTTCCCAATACTTATTACAACCAAAGTTTAACAGCCCTACTTCTGGCCAACAAATTCAAACATCTCTGTACATGGAGTGAGAATGTAAGTTTTAAGATTTTCACTAATACACTAAATGATTCTTGTGTAACTCCAGGGCAAAGATCACTGGTGTAAGATCAGCAGTAGGAAAATATTTTCTGCCAATGGACATTTTGATATTTGTAATATCATTCTCAGGTTATACTTGTCAAACATTTAATGAAATCACCCCTTGACAAGAGGAAAGTAAAAGGAAATAGAGGAAAGAATCAGGAAGCAAAGGACATTTACCTAAAAGCATGTACATATGTAAATACATAAATACACACACATATTGAGAGGGGAACAGAACTATGTACTCATATCTATATGCTAAGAATTAAGGTTGCAGATGGACTTTAGGCTTCCACTCAAGTAAAATCTCAACCCAAGAACACTATGTTCTAACAATCCAGCATTCTATGATGCTCACCTTCCTGACAAGATTACTGAAGACAAAATGGGTGCATAAACAAATGTGATGAAGAAACATGATGGTGCCTGGCTATCAAAAGATATAGTGAGCTAAGCCCCGGTGCCACAGTGGCTGTGTGCAGGGCTTCGGCCCACAGGATTGACAGTTTAAATCCATCAGCACCTCTCCAGGAACAAGGCTGGGCTTCCTACTCCCACCAGGGCAATGACACGGGAGGAGGGGAGGAGGAGATAGTGTCTGGGGTCTTAAAGACTTGAAAATGAACAAGTAGCCATCTAACTCAGAAGCAACAAAGTCCACATGGAAGAAGCACACCAGCCTATAAGATCATGAGGTGTCAATGGGATCAGGTATCAGACATCTAATACACAGAACAAAACCCTAGCCAATGTGACTTGGTGGGGGAGGGATGAAGGTGGTGGCTGAAATGGAGACCCAATGCTCATTTGTAGAAAATTGGACATCACCTTACAGAGGGGTCACAGGGAAGAGATGAGCCAGTCTGGGTGCAGTGTAGCACCGATGAAACATAACTCTCCTCTAGTTCTTTGATGCTTCCTTCCTCCTACTATTATGACCTGAATTCTACCTTACAAATAGGATTAGACCAGAGCATGCACGCTGATACAGATAAGAACCGGCAACACAGGAAATTCAGCATAGATAAACCTCTCAGGGGCAACAATGAGAATAGAGATACGAGGAGGATTAGGGAGCTGGGGGGAGGCAGGGAATCAATCACAAGGATCAATCTATAAACCCTCCCAGGAGGATGAATAAGGGGAAAGTGGGTGAGGAGTGACAGAGGGCAACATAAGATATGGAAATAATAATCTATAACTTATCAAGGGTTTGTGATGGAGGGTGGGCAGGGGAAGGAGGGAGAAGAAATGGGGAACCGATATCAGGGAAACTCAATTAGAAAGGGAATGCTTTGAAAATGATGATGGCCACATATGTGCAAAGGTGCTTAACACACCGGATGAATGTATGGATTGTGATAAGAGATGTAAGAGCCCCCAAGAAAAGTATTTTTAAAGAAAAAAAGGCTGAGTCCCGGTGGCGTAGTGGTTGAGTGCAGGACTGCGGCCCGCAGGCTTGGAGGTTCTAATCCAGCAGTGGCTCTCCAGGAGCAAGGCTGGGAAGCTCCCACAACCACCAGAGGGCAGTGATGCCCCCCCCCCCAGAAAAACAATGAGCAGGAACCCTAGCAGGGTAGTGGGCTAAACATCGGGCTGCTAACTGCAAGGTCCACAGTTGGAAACCACCAGACACTTTGATGAAGAAAGATGAAACTTTCTCCTCCTGTAAAGAGATATCATCTCAAAACTCAAGAGGACAGACAGTTCTACCCTGTCCTATAGAGCCTTCATGAGTTAAATCTGACTCAATAGCAGTGAGGTTTTTGCTTTTGTTTCTTTGGGTGCTGGTGGTGTTTTCCGTGTGACGGCTGCAATGACTTGTCTTTAGTGAAACGTGCTGTTGGCTGGTCTCGATGAATTCTTGGACCTCCCACAGCCTCCAGGCCAGACATTCCTCACCCCTCCCCTGGATAAGGATAACAAAATGTGATGCATAGAGGGATGATCGAGATTTCTCCTAGCACACTGAGAAATAAAGCCTACTGCAACTTCTGTCAATATCTCTAAGTACAATAGCAGATATCCAGATCAAAAGGAAACACAGGCCTGTCTAATACAGAGGTGACACGGGTTCAGTGGGAGAGACTACACGACATCTACCGAACCAGGTAGGCGATTCTGAGTGGGGAAAAAAAAAAAAGTCAATATTCCATTTGTTAGAGCTCAACAAGAGTACATTTCCTATTCTCTTGTCAGTTTGCCACTAGATCCAGAAACAGACCCTGGCATTGACATGAGTCTCATCACTGCCCTAGGAGCTTCATAACAAGTATCTGGGTTTCTAAATCTTTGTGTGGGTCTCCCTGTGGGAGTCCCAGAAGGACAAGAGAGGCAAGTGTTGAGTCTTTGGAATAAGAGAGGCCTGGGTTTGAACCCCGGTTCTGTCAATGACATGCAAAGCACTTAGCTCTTTAAACTTTAATAGTCTCACCAAAAAAATTAGAATATGAAACCAATAATGAGACAAAGTAACATCCTGTACCTCCTGATAGGATGGACCAAGGATGATACAACCTCGTCTCTGGCATCTCTGCCAAAACTCAAGGCCTAGAAATCCAGTCACAAGGAAATACAGACAAAGAGATGCCTTGTAGTCCTCAAGAAAAACGTCCAAGGTTGCAGATTAAAGGAGACTAGAGAGGCATGGAGAGAAATGGAATGAATGATCCCAGAGAAATAGCTGTGAGGGACCTTACTGAAATTCTGGTGACATTTAAAGATAGACGATGTATTTTTGGGTTAAGAGAATGTTAAAGCAATGCTAATTTCTTAACTTTTAGAACTGTACACTGTTCATTCTTATAGCATACACACTGAGTATTTAGGGATAAAGAGCAATAATGCCTCCAAGTCTCCCCAATGGTTTAAGAATATTACAGAATATATTACAAACCAACCCAAGCAAATGCAACACCACTGAGTCCATTCCAATTCTCAACTGGTTCAAGGTATGGAGTTCAAGGTTCAAGGTATGCTAAAAGGTTAGCAAGACTGCCGATCTTTATGAAACCCGATGACCACATCTTTCTCTCTGAGAGCAACTGGCGAGTTTGAACGACTGATATTTTGGATATTGGTGAATGCTTTAACTACTATGTGGCAGGGCTCCTATACAAGGGGGCTTCCAAAAGTTCATGGAAATGGAAAAACAGAATGAAAAGATAATGGAATTTTCCACAAATTCTTTGTGGAAATCTCATGGTGCATTGTACAGATAAAAAGCATGCCCTCCAGTTGACTCAAATTAAGAGTTGCCTGGGTAGGGCTTCTGAGACTGTAAATCTTTACAAGAGCAGACACTACACAGCATCACATCAGCCCAGACTCCCCACAGGCAGGAGAGGGCGAACTCCTACCCTGCTGGAGCAACAGGTCCCATGGGAGTAGCTAAACCTAGGCCTACCAATATTGTTTTGTTTTGCTTTGTTTTGTTTTTTGGGCATCACTGCCCTCTGGTGGTCATGGGAACTACCCAGCCTTGCTCCCGGAGAGCTGCTGCTGGATTTGAACCTCCACGCCAATGGGCTGCAGTCCCGCACTCAACCCCTCAGCCCCCGCCTACATTTTGCCCACACCACAGTCCTAATTTCATTTAGACTGGACCAAATAGTCCAGACTTTATCTTTTTTTTTTTTAAGGCAAATTCAACTAGCAATTTTTTTCTCAAACAACATACAAGAAATGATGTTTTCTTCCTGACACACATGGGCATCTCTAGTTCTATGGATTGCTTCTGAGATTACACAACATCTATCTGAGACACTAAAATTAAAATGACAGGGATATGATACCCAAACCCCAAACCATTGAATTAATTCTGACTCATAAAATCCCATAGGGCAGAGTTGAACTTCTTCGGGTTCTTGAGACTGGAAATCTCTGTGAGAGCAGACAGACTCATCTTCCGCTGGCTAGTGGACTGAAATCACTGCCCTGTGCCTGGAGGCCTAAATCATAGTACCACCAGGCTCTTCTGTCTGTGACAACAATTCTAAACATGTATCTTTTCTTACAGTCAAGCTCAAGCTCAACTAATTGTGATTTGACCTTTATCACCTATTTTAAAGATTCCTCCTAGATGCAGGAATCCTATGTAGCACTTATCAATAATCTTCACCCCAATTTGAAAACCCTCACCAGGAAAAATAAAAGAAACTCTAAATCATGATCACAAACTTTTATCTAGAACAGAAATGGGGGCAGGGGCAGAAAAGAAAGACTATGCTTCCCCATCTTGAAAACACAGTACATCACCTAAATTTCTGTACTGTATACTTTGTGAAACCTGTAAGTGTATGTTAAGACTGAACCCTTTTCACCTCACATCATTTGCTCTAGAATGACTATTTTGCAAGAAGGACAAAAAAAAAAAAAACCCGTACGGCTTTACCCTGGTATCAAATAATAAATGACAGCAAGAGAGTGGGACTCTCGGATTCAAGGATGCCTTCAGAGATACAAGCATCTAAGAAAATATGTCCCACATCATTTTATAAAATCCCATAAATATCTGTACTAATTGCTGCTAATTCTGATTCTTGGTGACCCTAGAGGTATCAGAGTTGAACAGGACTTGTGAGGATGTTTAATGGCCGATTTTCAAGAAGCAAGTCACCAGGCCTTTCTTCCAAGATACCTCGGAATGAACTTGAAACTTCCACATCCTTTCTGTTAGCGGTCACGCACGTTAACCACTTGTACCACTCAGAACAAATGACAAAAACATTGATTTGTTTGCGTGTTGATGTATAAACCAATAAATACTAGCTGATTATATATCCTCAGTCATCACCCATCAGCTAGCATGCTAGATACATCCTGGACTCTTCACAAAGTTACAAATGGCTGGGACCCAAGACTGAGCCCTGCCATACTAATCACACTAGTCATTATGCATATGGTACCGAAGCACCACCGAAGTACATACTTGGTCCTTTTTTGCAAAAAGGGAGGGGAAAACGATGGAAAGAATAAATTTTGCACGGCTCTTATTGACACACGTGACACACAGTCATGGGCACAATGGCAGGACCTGGCCATCCTCCTCTAGGTGCTTGGCCCTAAGCCTGGAGCACTTGTCCCTCCAGCCACCCTCGCAGCTTCTGAGACAAGCTCCACACTGAGGCCCAGTAGACGCTGGACGATCGTAAAATCTCCCCCTCCTCCCCCGTGCCCATTGTACTTAATATGGAATTTTAAAAACCACTGCAACGACCATTTCACAGAGTTTTCAACACGGCTAACAAGAGAAGGGAATCTACGAAAATTCTAGTAAAGAAAGGAACTGAAAATACACCCCCACAATTGCTCTCGGTACTACGAACCTGGTCGATTTCCATCAGTTTGGGGTAGGCGCCCGGCCATTCTATGGCCACCTTGACGATGTCTGCGGGAGGCGGCATGGTGAGCCCCGAAGATGTCCAAAACCCGTGGAACTGGGTGTCCTAGGGCGGAGATAGACAACCGCACGTGTCCGTACCTAGTGAGAAATGACAGAGAGAAAGAAAGGGCGCTCAATGCAGAGGCTGGACAAATTTTGCTTCATCACTTCCTGTTTTCACTGGTGGTTTAGGTATGAGAAACAGCTCCCAGTCTGCGCATTGGTGTTGACAACGCCAGGGCGCCAACTGCGCATCTAGCAAGCTTGCTCCCGAGAACAGAAGAAAGACAGGGTAAGGTGCCAGTGCTCTGGAGTTAAAGCCACGAGGAGACGCGGCCCAGAGTAAGTGACAGTTCCTGAGAAACCTCCTGTGCGGCAAAGGCCTTCCCTTACCCCCAGCTTCTAGTCCAGTGCCTGCACCCCACCCCCACCCCCACCCCGCGCTTCGGGACGCACTGTGCTTACTCCCCAGACAAGAAAGCATGCAAAGCCTTCGTGCTCAACGGTTCCGGAAGGACAGATTGCCCAGGAAGTCATAGTCAGGAAGCAGTGTTTCTTTAAAGTGTGTTCTGTCACAAATAGACCTCTGCACTATAGCAACCAGGATATCATGAGGAAGGAGACATGCCCCCGAGTTCACACACGTGCGTGCGCGCACACACGCTACCTCCTCAAGGCCGGTTCACACATGTGCCTTCTAATGGGGCAGAACACCAACAGATGTGGAGGGAAAAGTATTCACACCCGACCTCGAATTCTCCTTGGCACGAATGATGTTGCCCGACACAAAGTAAATACAACTATCCTCTGCCTCCTCCCCACCAACGAGCCCATTTCTTTTAGGATGTGATTCCTTAATTTAAGTCTCTCTGGTCCTAAAGCCAAACACCGACAATATGCACTTTCAACTCCTTTTCTTTATTTAAAAGGTATCATTCTGTGCATTTTGCTGTTTAGTGTAACTGATAGGTCTCTCTATAAGGGTTCGAACAGAGCTTCCTCAATCGTTTAGTTGTTTTCTAGTACTTTAGATGTGCTATATTGTTTTTAGCCAGTTCTCTGCTTCTTGGCCACTTGGGCGATTTCTTCTCAGGGATTCTAAACAAGGCTATGAGGAACAGCCTACATTATTCTGCACATGGGTCAGTTCATCCATCTGAGGCAGTCATAAAAGCAACTTTGACAGGGGGTAGAGTATATGTGTTTTTAAATTTTGACAAATATTTCCGAGTATCCCTTCATAGCTTATTCCAATGTATACTCCCCCTAGCAGAGCCTGGGCTTGCCTATCTACACACTGCCTCACACACAGATTAGATTTTGGCATACCGGATTGGTTGAAAAGAAAAAAAAAAACCTAGCTGATTGAACTTTTAAGTTGTATTTCTCTTACTACTGAGTGAGATTGAACAGCAAGAGGAAACATCTCATGAACACCTTTCCTTGGCTGTCCAAATACTCTGCCCTTTTTCAATTGAATTTTTGGTCATTCTTTTCTTTTTAAAGAACAGGTTCATTTCATTTTTAAATTTCCTACCTCCTCGGTAGGAAGATTCTAATAAACCTGTGGGCTGATTCTTCATGAGTCCAGTACAGGCCTGAGCAGTTGAACTCTGTGGCAGAAATAAACACCGAAAGAAGTCTCAACAATATCAGCAATAGAAATACCTAGATATAAATAGCTAACTTTACTTCCTGACAAGTCAAAGAAACGAACCAAAACAAAACTGCCGCTTCTCTGGCCCAGGATGTTTAGGGAAGTCTGCTGTAAAGTTAATCAGTGCTAACCAGCAAGAGAAAAATCTATAAAACAGTCACTTAGTCTCTCGGTCAACACATAATGAGTGATTCTCTACTCTGTGCCAAGCCCTGCCTTGCTGGAGGAGACACAGCAGCAAATGTAGATATTAGATGGTAGCACGGGCCAGGGAGAAAAAATGTAAAGCAAGAGAGGAGGATCTGAACGAATGTATGCGCCAAGGGCAGAAGCACAACCATCATCATCCTAAAAATAAAAGCTGATAAACACAACCATCATCAGCATCATAAAAATAAAGGTTGATGCCTTAGACACATTGATGCCGGGAATGATCACCTCCCCCACCCCCACCCTCCCCCCCAAAAAAGAGAAGTAAACAAAATGGAGAGCTAGAAAGTAACATAACATAAAATAAACACAGGACACCGCACTGAGAAGATGGCATTTGAGTCAAGACCTATAAGAGGTAAACAAGTGAGTCACACAGGTATCTGATCCTCCAGGCCATGGGATAGCAAAGACCCAGAGGAAGGTAGAAGTCTAGAATAGGCGATAACAAAAGCAGAGTATGAGCACAATATGAGTCCTTAACAGTTGGATCACCGCTTGGTAGAGAAGTTTTACCTTCTACCCCCAACCCAAAAGGCACTCCTACCGTGCCTCTGAGCAATGACTTCGCACAGCTCGACACAAGGCATTTTAGCAAACTACTAACCAAAGCAACTTAACATCTGCATTCTCTGAGTGACTTGAGTTACAGTTGACTCAACAAGAATGAGTCACTGATTTTTCCCTATGTACTAGTTTCCTATGACTTGAACAGGAGGCTTCTCCTGCCTGGTGCATCTATTAGAAAACTAATATAAAAATTGGAGAAAGACTCCAAAATACTTTACCTTTCATGGGAGGGAAAGTGATGTTTAAAAAAAAAAGGGGGGGGGGGATTTGGAAATGCTGTCACAATGAGTTCATTTCTCTTGAGAAAGACCATCACCATATCCGCATAGACAAATCCTATAGTCTTTTCAGCACTCTCACTTTCCAACACTCTCACTCTGGAGAATAATGTATTCGCCTTTAAAACGTGCAAACTGGAATGAAGGACAGAGCTAGAACTACTGGAAAGTGAATTAAACAGGAGCAGGTATTGGTTTTTCATAGCTGGAAATTCCACCAGGTCAAATTCGTCTGTTCCTTTTGTTCTTCGTTGCCTTGGAGCTCATTCTGATCCAGGGAGACCCTGTGGTGGACAGTGGACAACTTCCCCCTTGGTGTGTTGTGAATGTAACCAACAGCAGGCAGACAACAGGCCTGTTTTCTAAGATTCCTCTGGGTGGGTTCAAAGCGTCAACTCTAAAGCCACTAGTCGAATGCTTAACCATTGGCACCACACGAGTGCCTTCTATATACCCACCATGGACTCCATAGCAATATTGTAATCAGCATAGGGATACCCAGCCTCTTCTATATTCTGTGGTGATTCTATCTTTCTAGGCAAGCAAATACAAGGCCCAGAAAACCTATTGCTGTCACATGGATGCCAACTCGTGACCAGCCTACAACTGTGACCCACAGTTTTCATTAACTGATTTATCAAACCACATGTCCTGGTTTTCCTTCAGAACCACCTCAGAGTGGCCTCAAAACTCCAACCTGCTAGTTAGTAACGGACTATATTAGTCACTTGTACCACACAGACCCAGTAAACCACCCCAAAATCCATACACATTTTGGGGGGAAGATGACAAATTCCATACATAGCATGAAAACAAACCAAAAGCAAAAACCCCCACT
This sequence comes from Nesogale talazaci, assembly GCA_004026705.1. Lineage (NCBI taxonomy): Eukaryota > Metazoa > Chordata > Mammalia > Afrosoricida > Tenrecidae > Nesogale > Nesogale talazaci. The sequence goes on from PVJH01001990.1 coordinate 71,835, forward strand.
TCACTATATCTCCCAAAAGAATATATACTAATCTAGTAAAGTGATTAAGAATTCAGACAAATAATTCTAAAATGTTTCCATTAGAGTCATCAGGCCAGGTGGTATCTTAAGAGAGATTTTGAGATTACAAGATTTATTTTCTAATAGAAGCTATTCTTCTCTCTCTCTCTCTCTCTCTCTCTCTCTCTCTCTCTCTCTCTCTCTCTCTCTGTCTAAGGTCTGAAGCTCCTGAAATAACACCTTGTATATGCTGGTGTCCTGTTTGTCACATAACAGTGCCGGACATCAAAGACAGAGAACAAAGAAAGCTCAAGGAAATAAAAGCTGCAACCACAAATAAATAAAGCAAAACCTGTTGCTGTGTTATTGATTGGTTAGGAATCCACGCTGTTAATACCATGTACACAGCCTCATGAGGTGTCAAGGGTTTAATTGTTACAGAAGCAGACAGCCTCTCCTTTCTGTTGTAGACAGGTTGGTGAGTCTGAACCACTTACTTTCAGTTAGTGGCCAAGTGCTTAATCACTGCACCAGCAGGGCTCCTTCTAAGGTGCAGTGGGCATCATGTGAAATACTCTAAAATTCATGGTCTAAAGAATGCACAAATGGAAAAGGTGGCTGTCTTTAGTGTCATGATGAAAAAGAAAGACAAAGAGAAGGAAAGAGGGAAAGACAGAGAAAGGGATGAAGGAAAGGAAAGAAAGAAAAGAGAGGGGAAAAAAAACAAAACAGAGTCCCAAGATGTAGTTAAGAAATGCTTAAAAGCCACACAAATGTTCCCTGCTGACTCACCAGTTAAGATCTCACGTAGAGACCAAGTCACCAGTTCCTGAGTGTGGTTCCAGGGATTCACGCTATTAACACGATGTACACAGAAGCCTCAGCTTGGCCCTCAAGTGATCAGCTACTCAGAATCATTTCAAAACTGTTATGTGCACAAATATCCATTCACTAACTGAATGACTCTTAACTCTCCTCAACTTCTTGAAAAGGACACTTCTACGTGAAGTCTGGGAGACAGAAGGTGAATGACTATTCAAAGCAAAATGCAGTGCACCCTTAGGGGCCCGCAGAAGAGATCATAAAAATGTATTTTGAGCACTCTCCTCCCACATCCACATAACATAGCCTAGAAGTGAACCCAAAGGGGCCAAACTTGTTTCTTGAATTGCTTCCCTAAACTGCTATTTATTTCCCAAAGAATGCGCACAGAAAACCTGTTGAGCAGGTGAGAACACAATGACGTGGCACTCCCTGCATTCTCTGGTGGAGAATGAGATAGGCGCTGCGGACAAAGCAGCCAGGGAGACAGCAAAGAGGCAAAGGCCTTCATCTTGGGAATACACTTAAGGAAGCCCAAATCATTTTCCCATATTAACGAACACCAAGCAATAGGGGAGTACCAAACTCCTCTGGGACAGCGACAAAGACACACTCGTCTCAGCTGAACAATCCTGTCCACATTCTATCCTCTGGGATATACTCAAGGGAATGAAGTCACTGCTGATTCGGATGAAACTGAAAGAAGACTGTGTCTAGCTCAGGGCTTTCCACCTTCAGTGCTAGCGGTTTTGGGGACTGGCTGCATGTTGGCTGTAGAAGGCTGTCCTATGTTAACAACATCATTGGCCTTTGTTGATTAGATGTCAATGGCACACCCAGACCACTGAAAATGTCCCCAGGGACAATCACATGTCTTCTGGTTGGAGGTTAGAGTTAAGGAGACAAAATTACATGGGTTGGGAGGTTATAAACTAGCAAGTAGTTTAGAAAGATTCAAAAAAAGGAAACCCACTGCTAAGTTTATCATAAGGCCACAAGGCATATAGTTCACCATAAGCTCTCCCCCCAAAAACAACAAAACACGATAGCCAACTTTCTGTCCCCAAATGGAAATACATCTTTAACTCTCTAACCAACAATTTCAATCTCTTGATATGATCCACTTGCTCTAGAATAACCTTCATGCACTAGTCTCTGGTTGTGAACTTGTTCCCATGTTATTTAGAGCATGTCAGGTACCTGTCACATCTGTAGCCCTAGCCCCAAGTGCTGCAGTAGGCATTTCATATATGGTTGTTGAATGAGCGCATCCCCTCCCAGAATAATATCTCATTAGAGGTACCAACAGTAAAATCCGTCTCTAGACTTGTCAAAATACTGCAGGAAAATACTTCAGTTTGCCCAGTAAATACAGAATTTGTATAGTAAGCATGGTGTACTAATTCTAATACAATGAATGAAAATATATGAACCACCAAGGGGAGAAAGAAAAAAACCCAAAGTCTATGCAGAGCTAAAGAAAATAAAAGTTCTCACAACTGGACCAATAGACAACACCAGGATAAATGGATATACGATAGATGCTGCCAATAAACCTGCTTTAAAAAAAAAAAAGAAAAGATTGTAGATGTGAAGGCTTCCATTTTGCTTGTATCCACAATCTTTGCCCATGGACGCAGCAGTCAAGAAATCAAGTGGCATACTGTGTCATCCAAAATCCCTGCACAAAGCTGAGCCCTGGTGGCGTAGTGATTGTGTGCGGGACTGCAGCCCACAGGGTTGGCGGTTCAAATCCAGCAGCAGCTCTCCAGGAGCGAGGCTGGGCTTCCCACCAGGGCAGTGATGCGGAAAGAAAAAAACAAGACCCCTGCACAAGACTAATTTAAAGGGTCTTGAAGATAGATGTACAGCTAGAATTCTTCTCAGAATCAAGGATGGTGAGACTTTGTCTCCCAGACTTTGGACACCTTAGTCAGGAGAAGTCAGTGAGTGGAATAGGACCTGTCATGCTTGGCAATGTAGAGATCGGGTCCAAAGAGAAAGAGCCTCCATGACATGATGGGCACAATGGCTCCACGAATGGCCTCAAACATGTGCAGACGGCGAAGCAGTAGGCAGCGCTCTACAGCACATAGAATTGCTAGGAGTTGGAACCCACTCCACAGCACCGCACAAGAACAACATGCAAAGGGCAGGGCTCCCACAACTGAGGGTGGATATTCCAAACCACGATGTGACATCTCAGAAGAAAGGCTTATCCGGGGGCAAAGATTCTCACTGCCATTGAGTCAACCCTGACTCACAAAGACCAGAGATGGCCGAGCAGACCTACCCCTGTGGCTTCCAAGACTGTACTTTTTTACAGGAAAGAGAACCTCCTCTTTCTCCCAAGAAGCACCTGCTGCTGCCCTTGCAGTTAGGAGTCTGACACTTCATCCACTACACCACCACGGCTTCCTGGAAAGGTCAAAGCATGTGTTTATGAATCCCTGCTCTACTGTGTGCTCAGCAGGAGTCAGAATCCTTAACTCTCAGTGCCACTATGACTGGTTTGAGTGTGCAGCTGGCTGGACATTCCAAGCACGGTGCTTTTACTTATTCATATGTTTACGGTAGTGATCAAATCCCCCAAGGAGATAAAGAATTGGTGGAGAATACTCACATGTTTCTGCTTGCTTGCTGGTTCATTCTCTACCATTTGACTATTTTGATTCTATAACACCAAAACTCAAGCCAATAAACTGTTTACAACTGGGTCAAAGAAATGGAGTGGTCGAGTCATTTGGTTGGGAGTTCATTTCAAATGTGTTTGCCGATTAAGTTACATGGACTCCAACAATGATGAGTGAAGTGAAGGGTTCTTTATCATTCTTCCATGGAATGTCTCCAGATTCATTTTGAGGCATGTTCCAAGGAAACAGGGAGAAAGAATGTGCTCCTGATTTCCATCTCGAAGACTGTCTCACTTGACAAGTTTGTCTATTCTTTGCCCGAGGTCCTGCATCTTCTGTTTGTGTTGCTTGAATGACTGAATTAGTTGAATTGTTACAACTCACTGTACTGTGACCTCCGACTAACGTGGCATTTCTGCATGCTCTGCCTGAGTGTGTGGTTCCAATACCTGGTCTATTTTTGTTTGTTGGTTTTCCCTCTGAATTTTCCTGAGTCTTCTTCTGGTTCCTGCAATGGCAAAAAACCTTCTTATCCTATTTCCAGTTGTGCTGTGGCACCGCAAAACCCTGCCGGGGGAAAAGAGCAAAATCATCCAGCCTGTAAAGCTGGTCCCCTAAGGAGCTGTGTGACAGGAAAGCTAACACCTTTTCCCCTGGCAAAGCGTGTGCCTCTTCAATCGCGCGGAAAGCTCCTGACAGGTGGACTAGTGGAGGCTGGAAGACAGATCAATAGAAGAGAAACACCAAACAGCTGGAGAGGAGCTTAGCTTCGATTCCTTTGCTCTCCCTTGTCCCCCAGGAAAGCTGCCTCCTGTCCCACTGGCATCATTATTCACTCCAAAAAAAAAAAAAGATCCAAATTCACTGCCCATTGGGTTGATGCTGACTCACAGCGATCCTATGAAACAGTCTAGAACTGATCCGGGTTTCTGTAACTCTCCAGGGGAGTAGAAAGTCTCTCTTTCTCCTGCGGAGTGGCTGGTGGTTTCAAACTGCCGACCTCCAGTTAGTGGCCCACTACATAATGACTCTGCCAGCAGGGCTCTTGTTTTGTGATCTCCTCGGGGCTGGCAGTGACTGTCTGACAACTGGGGCTGCAGTCCAGGAGTGACGGCGCAGAACCGCAGCATCAACAGTTCAAGAGCATAGAACGATGAGGTCTTCTGCTCCCATCAAGATTTTTAGCTTCGACAACCCTGTCGAGGGTCGCTGAGTTAAGATCAACACGCAATAGTGCATGTGGCTTTTTACTTATGGGTGTCTTTGCAGAGAAGCTTCCATTCCTCTCTTTCCAATCTTGAGTGGTCACGAGTAGAAAAAATGGACAGGGATTTTCTGTCTGCTTCAAGATAGAGTTAGCAAGAGGAAGAAGGGGTCCTTTACAGAGTGTTTGCAGCTGAAAGCACAGGTCTGTGAGTCAATCTCTCTTCCTTGGACTTTGTTTTCCTTTGTGGGAAGATTGCCTAGTATGGTGGAATCGCAAGCTGGTGTAGTGAGCTCACACACCTAGCTGCTGACCAAAAGGTTGGGGGTTCAAGTCCATCCAGAGGTACCTGAAAAGAAAGTCTGTTGGTCTGCTTACAAAAAGACCAGCCACTGAAAATCTTATGGGGCACAGTTACTCTGACACTCCTGGACTCCCCATGAACCCGAGCTAACTCAAAGCAACTGGTGACCTTGCTTGGTACACTGACACTAGGTAAAGATGCTGTCTCGATTGGTGCTACAGACTACCTTTTTAGTTCAAACTGATAATAATATCTCAACATCCCTAGCGTATGGGTCAAAATGACAGCTTTTACTGTCAGTTCAACAAAAATCAGGTTGTTCTGATGATCTGGATTTGCTGAGCTGTGCACAGGTTACCTTTCCCAAGCATGTAGGGGCGGAAGAGCACAGGACAGGCATAATTTTCAAGTGACATAGAGGTCAGTGTCTAACACAGGAGACCATGGGGAGAGGACCAGCTGGTGTCCAGTTCCGGCACTGGATGGTGCAGGTTGAGGTACGCTCAGGGTAGGGGAGTGGGGGTCACTTCAGACTGTCTCCAGTGGGGACCGATGGCCTTTTTGAGGACAGCAGAGAGCCAAGAAGGAAGCTTTAAGGCTTTTAAAGTGGAGATCTCTATGCAAACTAGAAACCACTAAGAAGACAAGCAGGGAAGAGAAGAGTCGAATTACACGTGGAAGCCCAGTGCTCCATTTTATGTGCATGCCGCTGACAAAAACCCCATACAATAATCATCGCAATAACTCGGTCCATTTATTTGTCAGGTGGGAAAACGTGCTACCAGATACTCTTGGCTTCAGTATGATGGAAACTTGCAGAGAAAAGTTCCTGCTTTCACAGAATCTTGTATTGTCATCATAAATGCAGTTGCCAGAAAGGGAGTACAGCAGCAGAGACGTGGACACTGCTGAGCGCGGAATGTATGCCTCCAGACCCCACTTTCACCCACCCCAACTGACAGCTCAAACACCCTGACATCAATTTGACCCATGTGTTAGACAGGGTTCTCTAAGGAACAAAATCAGGACACTAGTAATTCTCTTTTTATATTTATATAGATAGGATATATAAGATAAGAAAGAAACAGCTAACTAATCTATAAAGCAGTACAAACGGCTCAGTGCAACTCACTTGTGTGAGACAGCTAGTAGACCGGCAGTCCTTGGAGTCTTGAGGGCCGCCGAGGAGTCCTCTGTAGAGCAATCCAGGCTATCCGACCACAGGCAGCAAACAGCAAAGCAGGTCGCCAACAGTGTCCAACAGTCCCCAGTTCAAGCGATGTATATTCCAGGAGCGTGGCGAAGCAGGGCTTAAGGAACCTCAACTCAGAGCTACACAGTCCACGATTAGGTGTCCCACGGATAGTGTTGCTTGGAGGTCGAGGCACAGGACGAACACGGCAGCCGGCTGGTCCGAAGATCCAAGAACAAGAGAACAAGGGCGGAGCTCCCCGAATGGTTTCTCCCTCCGCCCTTCACTTGATGTCGTGTGTTCATTGGCCATGTTGTCACAACAGACCTACCTATCATCTTTGGCCATGTTGGCACAACAAGTTTACCTATCACAACCCAAATCCACAGTGACCCTGTAAAAGGTTTCCATAACGATCAATCTTCCGGACAGCAAACTGCCTCATAAATCTCCTGCAGAGGAATGATGGGTTCGAATCACTAACCTTGAGGCTAGTGATCGAACACTTACTGCTGCACCTCTCCACCCCACCCCCCGCCAGCACTACCAGAATGCCTACCTATCTACCTGTCAGGTGTTACTATTAGCAATAGTTTCTTATTTGCAATACATAAAGCAAGATTCAATAACTTTTTCCAAATATTTACATACTCAGAGTGGCCAAGACCGCTCTAGCATAAGACGCAAGACAGAAAGCATAAAGAAAATGAGGATTTGATATAAAGAAGTTAAGAGCTTCCATTACGAAAACAAAAAAAATCATCAAAATTTTCAGACAAATACTAGTATTTGTCAACCTGACATAATGGTACTCAATAAAGAGCTCTTGTAAATGTGTAAGAAAAAATAGATAACCCGAAGAAAAGACACAGGGCAAAATTGTACACAAGCAACCCACCGAAGAGGAAATGTATAAGCCCTTCCTACCTCAGAAAGATGAAGCTGACAAGTAAGAAGAGAAACACAAAGTAAGACTAAAAAGGTGACAATCACGGCAGATTACCCAGAGAAAAACATATTTAGCAATTGGTGAGGAAATAGCAAAACCACTCTCCAATGCTAAGACTATCAAGAAAAACAACAAAATGAAAATATGTGAAAATTATTTACTTTTAATCACCAAAACAAAGGTAATGGGTTGAGTTGCTGAAATTTCTTTCTCACCAACCCCCTAAGGCAGAGCTTCTCCACAGTGGTGGCACATGGATCTGCGTCCTTCTTTGCCAGGACGAGTCATATGGTGCTTTGTAGAATGCTTGGCACCATTGATAGCCTCTACCCATTAGCTGCCAGGAGCTCCTTGCCAGTTATCACAATCAAACTGTCATTCCCAGGCATTGCTAATTGTCCCCTGGGGAGGAGGGGCAGATAAAATCAGTCCAGGTGAGAACTCCTGAATTTATGTATTTTTAACAGAAATGTGGGTGAAGGAAAACATCAGACAGTTTAAGACATGACATAATAATATTTCATAAATTATCAAGGGTTTATGAGGGAGGGGGTAGTAGAGGGGGAGAGGAAACAATGAGGAGCCGATACCAAGGGCTCAAGTAGAAAGCAAATGTCTTGAGAATGATGATGGCAACAAATATACAAATGTGCTTGACACAATGGATGGATGGATGGATTATAAGAGTTGTATGCATACCCAATAAAATGATTTATAAAAACGCACAAAGAACTGAAGTCACTAGAACAAACAAACATACAGGAATGGATGGCCCATGTGAAAACATGAGGCTCCTGATCCCCCCTCGCCGACAGTTTTGTTCTCCTTTCTTCTGGCACCTTTCCCTCACATACAATGGGAAGGCGCTCTGGCCGAGCTCTGTCTTTCTCCCACCCGCTTTTCCGTCTCTCATTCATGAGATGTAGACCCTGCTTCTCCACTGGTGTCTGCCAAGGGTAGACATACTAGCCAGCCAGGCCAGTCTCAGTGTCCCCTCCCTTTTAAGGGACACATTATTGATCCAAGCCAATGGTTCCCAACCTTCCTAATGCAGCCACCCTTTAATACAGTTCCTCATGTGGTGGTGACCTTCAACCATAACATTATTTTCATTGCTACTTCCTAACTGTATTTTTACTACTGTTATGAATCTGACAACCCCTGGGACAGGGTCTTTTGGCCCCCCAAAGAGGTCGTGACCCACAGGTTGGGAACTGCTGATCCAAGCAAATCAGTTCTGCGGACTGACCAGTGAGGGCTAGCAGAAAAGAGGTCTCTGTCTGTCAGGAGTTGTTAAGCTAAATTCTGGACAGCGTGTTCCCTCCAAGCACAAGGAGGCCATAAGATCAATACTCCCCCACCCCCACCCCACCCTCAAGTGAGAAGCAAAGACCTTTAGTGAGGAAAAAAAGAGAAAAACAGGATAGGAATTCAATGTTGGGGTTCTAGTCCCTCTACCCCACTCCCATCCCTGGGCCGGTTCTCTGAAATTTCCTACAATGCTTTCAAGATTTTGTTTTGCGGTTGTCTGAAATTCCCTAATACTCTTCCTATATATGTGTTCCAATAATTGACCTTTCTTTTAAGTGAGTTTCAGTTAGATTTCTGTCACTTGTCACTGAAAAACTCCCAATGTATCTGCTACCCTACTCTCTCTGTTCAGCACTCTAAGCTATTATCTTGTCATCCCCCAAAGAAATGACTGGCACGTGAAATACAAATCGAGATTGCATGGCCTAACCTTGTAGTCAAGCATCGCTTTTGTCTCCCAAATCCTAGCCCTCATGCATTCCTGTTCCACATTTCTGATGGAACCCTCAGAGCCCGATGACTGTCTTTCCTTTCCAGGACCCCTAAAAGAAGTCACAGGAGGCTCTCTGGAATGAGTCAGAGGCCTTCATTTCACATCCACCAGTAGGGAAGGTGACCAGATGCATTGACACTGTGGCTGTGTCACTGAGCTCAGGCACAGGGACAGTTATAAGGGCAGTGCAGAACTGTGCAGTGTTTCCTTCTGTTTCGTATAAGGTCGCTATGGGGTGAGCTGTTTAAATGGCATCTAACAACAGTAGTTCTTTGAGATATTAATAAACGAATTAATAGCTAATAACGACTAGAGTTATGTGTTTCAGTATATATGCTACACATTTTTCATAACGGCCTTAGGGAGGGGTAACACCTGGAATAGCCCCATTTTTACTGAAAAAGAAACTTTGATTCAGTCCCACCTATCACATCCAAAGAAGAAGCACAACCAAAACTCAGTCCAAATCTAACTATCTCTGTTTTTATCACTATACATACTCTTAAGGTTCCTTTATGACAAGGAACCAGGGTCTTTCATATACTGTGTGCAAAGAGAAAGATGGAGCGTTTTACTCCTATAAATAAACGACCTCAGAAACTCACAGAGACAGCTCTACCCTGTCCTATAGGGGAGCTATGGTCCGGTATCGACCTGGTGACAGTGAATCTGGTGTGGGGTAGACACTGTGTAGCCCCTGGTGGCACAAACACTTTGCAAGCACACCTGGGCTCCCTGTGGGCTGGCATGAACTCCATGGAGAAGGGTTTGGGTTTGCTTAGGCACAGGTAGGCATTTAGTATGTGTCCCATGATCCTCCATTAGGTGGTCCACACTGTATTCCAACTGTATTTATCCATCGAAAGTCACCCCATCCACTCACTCCCCCACTTGCAGTGTCCTATTGCAGTGCTTTTTCTCTCTTTGGGGTGCACTTTAGGAAATGATCTTTTGAAACCATCTGTCTCCTCAATTTCTCAGAGGGGAAAAAACTGAAAGAACTGCTTAACAGTTTTGGCCAGAATAAAGTGGAAAAGACTTTCCTTCAGTTCCATGTTGAATTATCATCACCTAATCTTTGGAATGGTCTCCAGAAAAGCAGCCCAAAGGCAAATTCTTTTGAGTAATTCTTTCCAATGCACACAGGCCAGTAAAGTTCCAATCGGCTTCCGCTTTTACTGTGCAAACTACCAGAAGGTAAATGCTAAAGAAAGCCAAGTATACTTATATTAGTGTTCTATTAGAGCTTATATACTGAGCATTTCATTCAAAGAAACTACGGCTGACAGTGAAGACCCAAAATCCACGTGCATACGCTCCATGTAGAGCAAGCATCCACGGAATTCCTTTGGATCATTCACTAAGGATATAGATAATCTTGCCCTCAGCCAGCCTAGGGAGTGGTGGTCAGTCCAAGGGTTTTGCCTCGGTGTGTCATAGGTGTCCATTCTGGGAACTGGACAGTTTGCATGACTAAGTGTCTTAGCCTATCAGTAGTACCCTGCCTACCTTTTTCACAAGGTCCTCGACCAATCCAATCAACTTTTCTTTTTTAATCATTTTATCGGGGGCTCTTACAACCCTTGTTACAAACCATACATAAGTTGTATCCAACATATTTGTACATATATTCCATCATTCTTTTCTAGACATTTACTTTCCACTGAGCCCTTGGTTCAACTTTTCTATGTAACACAATGTATGTGTCCCAATCATAGTCTTCTTCACACTCATGTGATCGCACCTGTCACTGTGATGGATTGCGCTGTCGTCAATCATGAGTTTGTGACAGATTCCACTGCCCCTACCTTATTAAATAACATCCTGACTGTGAATCTGCAGATTCCATTAGAATCTCCTGCTATTGGTCTGCCTCATTCAGGTGATGTATCTGTGTTCTTGAGTTGTCTTTGTCCCTTTTAAGACCCACTAAATGTTTTTGTGTTGTCTCTGTTTCTTTTAAGACTTACTAAATGTCCCTTTTAAGATGCACTAATTTTCTGGAATATTTGGGGTTGGGGTCTCTTATGTACCACAAAACAGTGTTAACTTGAATCTCAGCATCTCATTCCTACTTACACTGTGGCTGGTGTCTCAGGCTCAGCAGCAGACAAGTCTTACACAGATTAGTTCTAGGCTAAACTCCCCGCCCCCTTCCCTGACTTCCCCCTTCTCCCCTTGAAAGTCAATTTTCCACAGTCCCCTGTTGCCTGCTCTCATACATACAGAGACTCTCTATGTCAGGCATGCAAACAGGTCTCCCATTAAGATGCTCAAGGGTCCCGTGAAGCAGCTGCTGGTGGTTCTGTTTAAAGAGTGCAAACAGCCGGGCTCACCTGGTTAGCATCCATTAACCATAAGAGCCCTAGTGGCACATTCGTTAAAGCTCTAGGCGGTTTGAACCTACCGGCAGATCCTTAGGAGAAAGATAAGGCAGTCTGCTTATGCAGGATTGGCAGCTTTGGAAACCATTTGGGGAACTTCTTCACTGTCCTCGAGGGACAAAGAATCTCTCAACAGCCTGCTGAGAGTAGAGTGAGAGTCCTTGGGACAACAACTTACCATCTCCTTCTGAGAATATTAGAAGTTAAATTCTGAGTTCTAAATTTGCAGAAAGCTACAGATGATGATGGAAAATGCTTTACTTTCAAGCAGGAATGTGTCTGCTTCAATTCCCCTGGCCAGCCCAGGGAAGGGCAGTCTCCCCAGGAACAATTTTGGGTGTGTCCTCATGGAGACTGGGGTACTAGGGCCCCAGGACCATGAGTGGTGGAAGGAACCTAGACTTATCTTATCTACCTTAGTGAACCTGTCCCAAGCAGGCTCCTAGTCCAGCTTCTGAAGTCCCGTCTGCAACTGTGATACAGTGATCTGTAGCCAGACATGGTTAGGTGATACTGGCCTTTGCTCATCACATCCTAGTTTAAGTAGCCATGTGACTGTGAATCTTTAGAAAAATCATTATAGTCTTGTGCCAGTTGATGGTCTCCCTCATCCAGATGATTTGTCTTTGATTTAACGAACAGATTCTTTAAATCATATTTGAACTTAGGATCTTACTTTCCCCTAGAAAACTAGGTACAGCAAAAATAGCCACAACAAGCCCACTGTCAAACTTTGTCCGCCCAGTCCCCTCGCTCTTTAATGCTCTTTCTAAGCCCCTGGGTTTGAGCACCTGTTTAACCTACTTGACTGCTAAGGCAAAGGCTGAAAGTTCCAGTCCACCCAGATGTACCTGGAAAGAAAGACCTGGTGGTCTGTTTCTGAAAAGCTACTGAGACACATGGGATTCTTATGAGTCAGAGTCAACTCAATGCCACCTGACACCTGTGGGTCTGCTTCAAAACGTCCTAGAAAGGATGGCTGAAGAAGATCGATGCAATTGAATTGTGCGGCAGGAAAGAATAGTGAAAGTACCATGGACTGCTAACAGGGCAAACGGATCTATCTTGGAAGAAGTACAGCCAGAGTGCTCCTGAGAGGCAAGGAGGGTGAGACAAGTCATCGGCAGCAACCAGTCCCTGGAGAAGGACATCCTTCTTGATAAAGTGGCGGGGCAACGAAAGGAGGCCGCCCTTGGTGGCACGGATTTTGACACGCTGATTGCAGCGATGGACTGAGACGTAGGAACAATAGTGAGGACAGGGCAGGACTGGGCAGGGTTTCGTTCCGTTGTGCAGCTATGGGTCAGACGCCATGGCACCTGTCAACCACAAGATGCGCTCGCTGCTCTGCAAGTGCTCCCTTGCCCTACAGCAGCAGTTCTTAACCTGTGGGTGGCAACCCCTTTGGGGGTCGAATGACCCTTTCACAGGGGTCGCCAACTCATAATAGCAGCAAAATGACAGCGATCAAGTAGCAACGCTAATAATTGTATGGCTGGGGAGTCAGCACAACACGAGGAACTGCATGCAAGGGTCACGGCGTTCGGAAAGTGGAGAGTAGTCACTGTCCTAGAGCCTCCTGAGCTAGTCGGACCCACCCCTACATCTGCCTACTTTGAGGCTTATAATCGCCTATTAAAGCACAGTTGACACCTTATAATTGTTTATAGGCGTTCCCAGCGAGTGCAGATCATACCGTATTCATCTCCGCACCTTCCAATCCAGACCAGACAGCAGGGCAAGGCACTGCCACTCACTAAGTACTTTTTCAGACAAATAAATAACTGAATAAATCATTTTTTCCTTAAAAGCAAGTCCAGAGAATTTTTTTTTTAAGTCATGGATTACTGAAGCCACTAATGATACTAGAAAAATCTTGAATTCTTTTAATGAATGCCTCAGGCACTTCTTCAAGCACCAGCTATGCCTTGTCCCATTGGGCACAAAGAGAAACCAAACCTCTCAGAGGTGAGAACATGGGTTGATTCCAGACTCCATGGAAAAACGGGCTAAGATCCAAGCTACTGATGGTCTTTCCTTCGCCAAGACCCCTGGAGCACTTGGGGATCCAGCATTCCAACTGGAAAGTTCATACTACTACCATCAGTGGAGCAGGCTTCCTCCGGTGGATATGGTATGATTTTCAAATGCCTTCTTCTCAGCTGCTGTAAGGCCTGTGACTGCTCAGTTCTCCACCCCCACTTCCCATCTCCCCTGCCCCTTCTCCTCTCCACAAGCCCTGCCACTAGCTGATGAGTGCTGACATTCCCCTTGGGCCCCTCCAAGCTCAGACCTAGCTCCCTGTCTCAGCAACCATCTCCAGGGCACAGAAACTGCTGGAGCCCTTGCACCATCCTGGTAGCCAAGCACTCACAGTTTAGAGCCTGTGGGTCAAAAAGTCAATATGGGAAACCTCTCTCTCCCCCTCCCTCCAGCAACAGCAGAAGTCTAAAGCCACCCAAGGAAATTCGATTGCATCAGATTACCAGTTCAGCGCCTGCCTTGGAACATAGAGTCCTGTGCTAAACCTCACAGCTCACTCAGACCGAATTCATCCTTCTGAAAGGCAGTGCGCAATGCAGCACATGCTGCAGACACGTTGGCACAGGGTGGCACTGGCTTCCTGTGGGCGTTTGAGGTTTCCTTCCTCAGCAGAGGGCCCTTTGTGAGTGTGTGTGAGAGAGAGAGAGAGCACGGAGGTCAGAGGTGGATCTCGGTGCTCATCCGGGCTTGGTCACTCCCAACACTCTGAGACTTAGGGCAGATTGCGTCATCTGGGTCCTCCATAGCCTCATTTGTTGGAGTTCTTCAGAGGTAGGTTCGAGCTTGCACCTTGCTTGTGGAAGGCAGGGTGTGACTCAGGAGCCCGGTGCCAGTTTCTCTCTGTTCAGCGGGGTCGCTATGAAGAAGCGTCAACTGGATGGTAGAGAGTATAGACTTAGGAGCCCTGGTGGTGGAGTGGTTATGAGCTGGGTGGCTAACTGGAGGTCAGCAGTTCAAAAGCACCAGCTGCTCCTCAAGAGAAAGATGGTCATTTCTACTCTCATTAAAGAGCTGCAGTCTTGGAAATGCACAGGGGCAGCTGGACCGTCTCCTCTAGGGCTGCTATGAGTCAGCATGGGCTTAATGGCAGTGAATTTACATTTGGGAGGGGGTTGGAAATATTTGGATTTGGGGCCTTGTGTTCCCCTTGGCATGTAGGAAACTTTCCGGGATTAAATTTCTGTAAAACAATGAGAATGATGTTTACTCTGGGATGATGATGATGCAGTCATAGGCCTGAAAAAATATGATGAATAAAAACCTGGTGGTGGTGGGGGTTGGGGGGGGGGGGCCTGAGCCTCCGTGGCGTAGTAGTTGTGCACGGGACTGCGGCCCACTGGGTTGGAGGTTCAATCCCAGCTCCCAGGAGCAAAGGCTGGGCCTCCTACTCCCACCACCTGAGGGCAGTGATACCTAAAAAAAAAAAAAAAAACCCTGGGGGAAAATTCAGAGTTTCATCTAGTAAAACACACAAAGGTCCCACTGCACAGCAGTCCTTTCCCCCACCCCAAAATAGCTCAACAGAACTGGTCAACCCATTAGGAAAGTAAATGCTAAAGAATAATTTCAAGGCTAAGGAGATTTTAGAAAGATGACACTTGTCCCACCCTCTAGAGTTGCAAAGGATGAACAGAAGTTTCTAGGCAAATGAGCAGGTTGGGGAGGAAGGTCAGGTAAAATCCTGGAAAGACAGATCTCACTGGCAAGGCAGGAGATCCCAGAGAATTTCCAGACCAGACACATCAGGGGAACAAAAAGAACCCATTTTCTCTCTTGACAATTGACCCAGTTCCTGGAGAACAGAAATGTGATTGGTACTAGACTCTTTGAGATCGTGTCTCCTCAAAGAGAAGTGGACATCACTGTGGGTTATGAGGCAGCTAAGAATCCATGAAGGAAGGTCAAAAGAAGGAGACTTTCCCCCTTGTACCGTACGACACTACCCTCTACCACTGCTCACACCCACTCTGCTCCGTTAACTCAGCCCAAACATGCTTTATCCACTAGTAGCCAGTGATGTTGCCCTAAAACTTTTGCTGCTGTTTCACCACCAAGACAAGGGAGACACTCCCCCACATCCACACGGCTGGAGTCTGTCTGTAAGTCCTTGACTCCACAAGCTGTGTTTTTCATAGGTGTGGAGGCACAGTGTGGCCAGTAATTACTCAACTCTATTCATGGATGTGTGTGATCAGGGTTCTTGTGTTTAGCATCCAAAAAAAATTTTTATATCATTTTATTGGGGACTCGTACAACTCTTATAATCCATTTGTGCATGTGCTGCCTTCATCATTTTCAAAACATTTTTTTCTACTTGAGCCCTTGGTATCAGCTCCTCATTTTTCCCCTCCCACCCTCATGGACCCTGGATAATGTATAAATTATCACTTTTTAATGTCTTACACTTTGCAACTAATCTGCAAAATAAAGGATAGAAAACATGAATTCCACAATTTAAAATAATCTTCAGCTAATAAATCCTTCTGGTTATTAGGCATACCCTATGCCCAGCAGAAAACCAAACAAAAACAAAAAGTCTCAGTATCCTGCCAGCCTGCCTCTTTTACTGTAGAAGGCTCTGTCCAAAACTCCTTGGATTTTAGGACAGAAATGTCTACCCTGGAGTTAGCCAAATTCCCCCTCAAGTCTGTTGTAATTTACCTAAAGATAAAACACTGTCAAGACCCACACTATCAGAATGGACAGATGGCCATGCTTTGAAGTGAATTTCACAAATATCAGGGTGAAAGCAGACCCAGTAGCCACACAGGAGTTAATGATGACAGAAGGGGGGTTGCTGGTGGGAGCAGACTTCCACCGATAGACTGATGCATCCCAGAGTCCCAGGCTGCACAGCTCTGTAAATAAGACCAGAAAGGCTCGGGGACAGCCCACTGAAGACATGTGAGGAAACGGGAATGCACAGCACTGTTTTGAAAGCTAGGGCAGCCTCCTTGGCTTGTCTGTCTGTTTAGTTCCATCCCCACATTGTCAGTCTGTGTGGCTCTTTCTTAAACATTCACTTTCTCTTATCTTCAACTGGGATAGAACTTTCCCAACAACTCGTTCACACTCACAGAGAGCTGGTAAAATTAAGAATCTGCTATCAGGAGAATGGACCTGGGAATGCCAATTCAGAGGTGGTATTTTGGTAATTGAGAGTCTTTGGCCTCTCCTCTCTTCTCAATGAGCAGGATGCTAATTCTTTAAAATCCATTTGACCAACCCTCAGTTCTCACAAAAAGAAGACTTCATCTGCTAATAGTTGCTCATGGATGAAGGCTCAGGAAAGCAAAACCCTAATTCAAAACACTTACAGTCCAACAGTCAAAACAATAACTTATGGGGGAAATTTTAGAAACAATCACTAAGCATCTTACTATCCCATGAACACTCTCTATTTTGCATATAGAGTATCAGACTGCTAACCTCCAGGCTAATAATTCTAACTCTTCAACCCCTCATTCAGGGACAGATGAGCCTGTCTGTTCCCATAAAGCTTTGCAGCCTCAAAAACTCCCACATAGACTCTTCATGAATCAAAATCCACTGGCTGGCAGGGAAAAGGGTTAGGTGTATAATTAACATTCCTCAGGGGGAAAAGGGACATTCGACTTCAGCTGACGGGTCTGGTAATGGGAGCAGGTTTGAAGACCTAATTATCTGAAGCATTGGTGGATTTGATGAGTAAGGTCAAAAGAAACCACATTCCTCTTGACCCATACAAATCTTTCTCTCAGTTTTTAAAATCAAGGTCGAGGACTCCAAACTTGAAAGAAGAAAAGTAGTATAAGGAAGAGAACAAGTTCTGGAGTGAGATGGGCCTGGGTTTGAATGCAAAAGTGAGTGATGCTTTACACCAAGGCATGCAACTGTAAGCTTCACCTTGCACTCCTCAACAGGCAGAACCAACTGGACTAAGGTAAGGAATTAGCATGCAATGCTTGGAGAAAAAGTGAATGCTAATAGTGGCTTAGGCTGCAGTTATGCTCCAGAGGTTGGGAGGCAGTGAAATAGAGTAGTTAGAACTATGGCTAGACTCATGGTACTTGCATTCTAATATTAGTTTCACTACCTTTCAGCCTGGAGAACTTGGCTAAATCGCTTTCTGTGTCTGTGTTTAGTCAAATCTACCTGAGAGGTCCCATAAGATTAGTATTAGGAGGATGATGATAACAGCTAACCCTATGTGCCAAACCAATGCCACCCAGTTGATTCTGGCTCGTGCAACTCCATCTTTCTCACACAGAGTTGCTGGTGCTTTTGAATCATTGACTGTGGCAGTCACCTAATCTGGTGTCAATTTGAGGATTAAGAATATAGGGGGTGGAGCGTAGCCTGTCAATCTGGAGACAGCTAATGAGACCTCTATGTGAGCATGGCTTTCTGAGAATTCTGGGAAATCTGGTGCATCCTTCTTGGAAGCAGGAGACACTCGCTCACTCCTTGGAAGACATTGTAGCTGAGGAGACACATAGCAGCAGCTGATAGACCCTGAGCTCTGGAAATTGGAAGCACCAGGGGAAGACCTCTGCTAGCGCTGAGATGCTTCTACCGCCACTGGATCCACAAGACTCTGCACCCACTGGCCTGTGATTGTCCTGATGTCATTGCATGTCCTTCGTGAGTTGGAAAAATACTCTATCAGACATATGTGCTAATATCAGACTTATGACCTTGGATTGGACTGGGTTGGGATGCTTTCTTAATATAAGTTGCTCTTGTAGCTAAAACTCTCATATATATATTTATATATATACATACACATACATACACACACATATGCACACACACAACCATATATATGCTTATGAATTTGTTTCTCTAGTCTACCCAGACTAACACAGGCTGCTAACCTCAAAGTCAGAAGTTCAAATATACTTGTTGCAGCTCTTTGTGAAAAATGAGGCTGTGTACTCTAGTAAAGATATTCTGCCTCTGAAACTATATACAAGGTCACTGTGAGTCTGAGTTAACGCAGTGGCAGTTGACAATGATTCTGTTGTTGTTGTTAGAGTCCCATGGAAGGGCCCCACATTTCAATGCCGAGAATTGAAATCCAACCAACAATAACAAGTCTATCATCCTAAGGACTATCATAATTCCTATTATAAAAGTGAGAAAAGTAATCCCTAATTTAGCTAATCTCAAATAAACACAGAAAGAAAAATCACTACGTTTAAGTCAATTACAACTCAAACAACCCTGAAGGACATAACAGACTTGCCCCTGAGGGTTTGCTAGACTGTACCTCTTTATAGGAATAGACAACCTTATTTTCCTCTCTCAGAGCAGCTGGTGGCTTTAAACTGCTGTCCTCGCAGTTAGCAACCCAACACAAACTGCTACAGCCATCTAAGCCATAACAAACGCCTCTGATCTCAACACTTAGACAAAGTGCTCAGAGCACTGCCCAACACAAAATAGCATGCAGACCTGCACCCTGGTGATTTGATGGCTAGGGATAACTGTTGAGACCCAAAAAAAGTTTGCAAGGGGAAGGAAAGAGTTAAGCACTTTTTCATGATTGATCACTGTTACACCTTCCCCACTTGTAGTTACGCACTATTGATTGATTGTGACTTGGTGAACTTCTGACATGGCTGTTGTGGGCATCACAATAGCATGATATTTTCAGACTCGACCCAGATTTAATTCTTGAGACTGTGATAGGAATTTTTGGCTTGATACTACCTTTTGAGATCCAACTCCACTGAAAAAAATACTACTCCCAACCTGGATCATAATCTGGGGTCACAAAACCCAGATTTCTTCACAACCTTTATCTTTTTTACCTTCACACACACACAATAATTGGACAATTTTTTTTCTGTAAGGTAAAACATACTACCTCCACTTCAGCCAATACTTGAGAAAGAACAGATTCTTTTATAAGCCGAAACTGTGGTTTGATATGGACTTAGAAGGAAAAATTGTAATTGACTTTTCTGTGAAAGTCTAGCTTCAGAACTGAAATAATCACTTTTGGATTGCTGGCCCCTGCACAGCTAAGTGCATGATGATTAAGAACCTTAACAGAAAATAAATCTGCTTATGTTCAAGTGCATTCATTGGTGAGTTACACAATGGAGAGTGCACATTTTCTAGATGATAGATAGATAGATAGATGAAAGATAGGTAGGTAGATGATAGGTAAAAGAAGAAAGGAAACAAACCCACTCTTAGCTAGTCAATTCTGACCATATGTGTATATCGCTTCCCATCTTTATCTGACAGACATCTTCCAGCCTTGTGCATAGGAGCCAGCATGTAACCCACAGTACCACTAAACTCTTGAACTAACTGCCATTGAAGCAATTCCGACTCATTGAGACCTTATAGGACAAGGTAGTGCTGGCTCTGTGGGTGTCTTAGACTATAACTTGTTATGGAAATAGAAGACTCATCTTTTCCCCGCAGAATAGCTATTGACTTCTAACTGCTGAACATGTGGTTAGTAGCCCAAACGTGCAACCACTAAACCACCTGGGCTCTAGGGGCTCCTTAAAGTTTGTGATACTTATCTGCTATGTTTCTAAAGCTGATGTCAAGCATCAACTTAAATATTCCTCCCCATGCCAAAATTAACTGGACCATGCATGAGAACATAAACTCTAGGGGCCCGACAGACACAAATTACTCTTTTGAGCACAATCCACCATCTGGGTACTTACTGGGATATCCCCATGAGGAAGGTGAAGAGAGCCGGCCTTTGCAAAAGGAGCTCACATTTCAAAAGGGTTCCCATCCCAAACTCAGCTAACCAGCTGGTAGCAAGGCACATAAGCAGTTGCACTAATTGCAACAAGTAGGAAGGGACTGCACTCTGCGCCCTGTATCAGTCAGTAAACATTATGCTGACTCCCCTGCCAAGTGCAAGGGCAGTGACCACATTGTTTCTAGCAGAAACATTTTACAAACAATTTTAAAATTTAATGGCAGAGAGCTGGTTTAATAATTTATACTAAAGCTGTAAGAGGACATTTAAATTGAATGGCACTAGATAATACTCGCAACCTATGTTCCTGTATTAGCATTAGCATATTAATATTTCTCCCACTAGATAGTATTTGCCACCTGCTTAGTGATTATGCGTTGGCCTGCTAAACACAGGAGAATCCCAGTAAAAGCTTTGCACACTGAGGTTCTGATGAGCCAACCTTGCTGGAAGGACTTTGCAGCCGTGATCACACAGCAACACGAAATCACCAGAAGAAGACCCCAACATTCTAAATTCTCTGCGTGTGTCTTTTCCCTTAGATAATCTTAATCTATATTCCTGAATACCCTGCATTCAACCATGAACTCACTGCCAGTGAAGCAATCCTGACCCACGGCGACCCTATAGGGCAGGGTAGAACCTCCCCTGTGGGGTTTCAAGACTACGAATCTTTACAGGAGTATAAAGTCTCATCATTCTCCAGTGGAGCTAGTCGTTTCGAACTGCTTCCTGACCTTGCCTTTAGTGGTCCAACACATGCCTCGTTATGCCACCATGACTAGGGGCAGAATAGCTTTCAGGAAGTTCTGTGAGTCCTTCTAGCAAATTATTGAAACTGAGAGTGGTTTTAAGAACCCTTAAAACTTGGGAGTGGAGTCAGAGAGGTGAAGGAAGTCTATGTGGGATGACTGGGCCCACCAACACTTGCAGTTTGGATGCTGCTGGAAAGTTCCGTGCATGCTTTTGAGTTAGAAGACTATGTCATGGGAGGACAACTCTGAACTCCTGATACCACAGCATTGAAGGAGAAAAAGAGGAAGCAGGAAAAGGAAGAATAAATCCAAGAAGGCAGTAAGGAGGTTCCTATATCCTCAGCCCTCACTACCCTTATTTGCATAACTCTCTATTTAAGTAATCCCTCTCCCTCAAGAATCCCCCATGTAATTCAGAAACAAACCTCTCTCTTGACTTAAAAGGGTTCCCTGACCATGTGAGGAGTCCTGAGGACATAGTTTATGCAATGGGCTGCTAAACTCAAGGTCAGCAATTCAAAGGTACCAGCAGTCATCACCGTGTTAAAGATGAAAACACATTGAGAGTGCCAAACCAATACCCTCACTGCACTTTCCCCATAGAAACAAGCCATCTAAGCAGCGTTCAATGACTTACATTAATTCAAATTGAGACTTTATTCAGGAAATACTAATGCAGCTAGGTGTCTAAGACTTAGTATGCCAAAGATAGTATTCAATCTACCCCTGAATGTGTTCCAAGTTTCAAACAGCAAGCAAGGATTTTGAAACAGACCTATCATTAAATTAGGGGTTGTCTAAAAGGTTTCATGCATATCTGCCATTTTTGCATTGCCTAAATGTTAACCAAATAGGAGAAAGACATTTCATTTCATGTTTGTTGCAACAACTTTCAGTATATAAAGAAAAGTAACTCAGGGGTTCCATCAGCCATCCATTAATTCGGTCTGATTTTTTTTTCAGAATTACTTTTTGTTTAACATAAGAAATTAATTTGAGTCAAGTCATATTTCTATGTTGTTTTTTTTTTTGGCTTTTTGTTTCACAATCTAAGAATTGGCAGGTTTTGTCTGAGAAAAGCTCCGAGCCAGCCCTAAAGGAGGCAAACAAGAACACTATTCTAGACCCAGGAACATCCCAACATATGTCCCTCCCCATCACCCAAGGTGGGCAAATAAGCCAAAAAGAGTATCTTACTGAGCATAAACAAAGCTCAGGATGTCCTCATCCACACTCACATGTTAAGCACTTAGAATTTTTTTAAGTTTCACCCTACGTGATGTTCAAAACTGTTTCTATGTTTGACAGCAGAAAACCCTCGTCATAACTTGAAAGGTGAAGAATGCAATGGGTTTGTTGGGTTTGAGGTGGGGAGGGAGGTGGGCTGGTTTTGGTTTTCCTTTTTATCAACTCCGCCCTCCAACCCCCGAAAAAAAAAAATCAAAACCCAAAACACCCAACTCTTTGTTCCAACAGTTTTCAATCTGAGCCTGCCCCCAAGGAGAAAAGCACAGTAATTCTCTTGGTGATCCCCATCAATTGGAAAACACATCCACTTTTACTGAAATAACTTCTAATATCGGTACACTTTTCCACTTTGAGTTTCTGTCTTTTAAATCCCCTGATGTGATCCTAACTCCTTTCAGTAATAAAAAGCAATGAATCTTTGCCATGTGGGAAGATTTTCAGAATGCTAAGGGAAAGAACTTGCGCTGCTAGACACTGATCCATCCCCAAGCTTGCTGCAGGGGCAAGGGTGAGGCCAAGAGCTTCAGAGCTCAACAGGGGACAGACTGAACCCCACCCCCTCTGAACTTCAAACAGAGCCCAAAGCAGCCCCAGGGCATAAAGGGCAGCAGGAGAGCCACTCCCTACTCGTCCTGGAGAAACTCTCCCTAGAGAAGACAGCAGAAAAGCCTTCTTCCCCAGCAGAATGCCAACGCAAAGTTCCACAAATACAAGCTACTCATCTTAGTCATTATTTCTCAGGCTCCAAATCTTGATCGCAGCAATTCAAACCCAGAATGAAAAACAGGAAAAAAATTTTAAAAGTGGATTTTTTTTTGCATATTAATAATCTAAATTATGGCATAGGAGCTGGTACCGGGGGCCTGAGTGGAGGGAGGATGTTTTGAGAGTGATGATGACAAGTGTGCAAATGAGGTCTGCATACAATTGATGTATGTATTGATCATGATGGGAGTTGTATGATCCCCCAGTAAAGTGATTTATGAAAAAAAGAGAGAGGGGGAAAGATGAGCTTATACCAAGGGCACAAGTAGAAAATATTTGGAAACGAAGATGGCAACTTGTGTACAAATATGCTTGATACAAATGATGTATTGAATGTTATCAGAGCTGTAAGGGCCCCCAATAAAATTATTGAAAAAATATGAGTTATGCCACCCAACATACAGGTCACATGGAATATGTGTTATCACACATGGAATCCCTGAGCATTTGTTGAGCAAATTCTGGTAATCTCGTTTTTTCTCACCAGGGACCAGAGGCACAGAAAGGCAAACCAAATGCAAAATCAGGTGCATTCCAGTTCCTTAACACCTAAGGCTTAGAGCAGTTGTGTAAAGAAGACAAAGCTTTGGAATTTGGCATGAGTCCTTTGGTGAAGTCCTTGGTGAAGTGTTTCTATGGAAGAGTACAGCAGACAGAATGTTCAACGCTCCTTCTAATGAGAACACCCAAGCAACAGTCAATACAAGGCTGGAAAGCTCTCAGTAGGTTGCATTTTCACCTTTCCCAAGCTTAGCAGTGCCTAGTCTCCACCTACCAGCACAAATCACCTGTTCCAGAAACCTCAAACCCAGGTGTGCATCAGTTAGCCTCCAGGCACAGTCACCCACTTTCTCATTGAAACGCAGCTAGATAGGGACAAAATGCCCCCAAATGTCTGCGCTCACAAAAATTACCTGCCCGTGTCACAATAAAGGGTTTGGGAGAAAAATCAGGCACGCTAATTAGACACCTATGGGGAAAATCCAGAACTGAGCATGTCCAGGCCCAAGTCACTTAGACCCAGGTGGGAGGTCCACCTGGGCGCACAGAGGAGACACCAATGACATGACATCACACCAGTACGCCTAAACACAGCCAATAAGATCAGCTGTATAATACCTTCAGCCACGCCTCCCCAGTCAGTGGGGATGGGAGGAGACTAAAGCAGGCCAGCAGAGTTCTCTCATTCCGCTGTGTTTCACAAGTAGAGGTTGGCAATCTCCCGAAGGCATGGTGCATAAGCGCCCTCAGGTTTTCCTGGGCAAATTCTCTAAGTTCTCTTAGGATTCCCTGATCTTTGTTCCCGCTCTTGGCTTGGCACACTGGTTCACACTCCTGTTCTAGTAGTATTCCTTCCTTCCACGTGTTTTTCCATGCTCCTCTGAAATGGCCATCTTCAGCTGCAAACTTTTCCACGACCCCCACCCTGCAGCCTCGCATGTTTTCCAGAGATAGATAGCGTGTACTTTTGAGGCTGTAATACCTTAAACTTCCCTTTCCTGCTTAAAAATTACTGGGATTGACGAAAGTGCTTCTGCCCATCAATTCTTTCACCATTGAGAGCACGAACTGAGGTAAACCAACCGGGAAATCTAACGCCATGAGGTGTATTTTTGTTTTGTTTCCTTTTCCTTTTTAAAATCATTTCCCCATGATGGTTGGGCTGTGATCCACAGGGTCAGAAGATCAAACCCACCAACAGCCGAGCAGGAGAGAGACCTGGCTTTCCACTCCATCAACAGTTGGAGTCTCAGAAACCCACAGCGTTGACTCTGTGTCAGCATTGGCTAGAAGGCAGTGAGTCTTATTTGTGGTAGTTAGTAATGACTCTAAATCCCCATGGTGAGCAAGGAGGAGCAGAGCTTTGGTGAGTATCTCAAACCCTGCGGGACCTTTCTGCACCTCACTCCCCTCCTCCTGGCTTCCTTGGCGCCTGCTGCAGCCATGCGTAATGTGAACCAGGCCCAGGGCACCCGAAGGCTGCCACTCTGGGCAGTTGTGGTGGCTGCTGAATAAGATTGGGAGGATAATAGCCAGGATAACAGGATGATGACAGCCAGGTCTTCTGCCACCAGCTATTCTCCCAGCATCCATGGTCCCTGTCCCCAAGGCCACCCCTGGGTCTCAGAAACGTGCCAGGGCAGCTCCCCCCAGGTCTCCCACACATCCAGCAAAGCCAGATCCCGATACCCAGTAGACACCTACTGCTCTCAAGCACTACAGGTGGGTTCCCAAAAGATTTTTAGTATGTGAGACTTTATAGAGGTCTAACTATGGTTTGAAATGGGTATGATCTATATATAATAATATAGTGTTTGCACAATGTCCGCCTCACAGAGTGACCCCCTTCATAGAACACACGTATCCGAACAAGAATAAGCACATAGCCAATTCCTGTGAGGTGGCAGTCAAATCTGTCTCGGATTTCGTCCCGGTCCACCACCAAAAGTGTCACCTCCTTTCCCTCAGCCCTCCTCTCTGCCTACTTGGGCTTGCAACGTGGCTGCAAGTACCACTGAGAGGCCAGAACAAGGGTTCCCAGAGCGGCACTGACGGTGAAGTGGTTTGTCATGGCAGTCACGGCATCATCAGGATGGACAGACTACAAGTGGGGTGCAGGCAGGCAAAGCCACCCTTCTTTCCTGTAGGGCAGCTCTCAGCTCCTTTGGTCTGAGCCAGCAGGACCTTCTCCCCTTTGCAGGTAGCTCCCTTTTGTGGTGCAGGTCTCCTGGCAGCCCCCTGAGGACAGGCTTCCTCCAGGGCACAAGATGACAGGGGTTTCTCACCTGCTTCTGTCACCACCATCTCTACTGCAAAGTCTCTTTCCAGGCCTCACCCTGGCTTCACTATTACAGCCCTTGACTTGTCTTAACTTGGAGGAGAGTCCTTGCTTTCTCTCCAGCTGCCCGGACTCACTCTTCCCTCCTTTGCTTCTCTGCCCTTCCTCTCTAAACAACCTCTGGAGAGAGTGTTCTCACCCATTTCAAAGCACAGCCCTCTCACCAGGGCCACAAACCAATCAATTTCCTCTGCCTTGGCCATTGTTGGCTACTTCATTTGCCTGGTAGGCTACTGTCACTTCATTTGTGTACAGAATGGACCAGTCTCTGAAAGGCATATACCATCAATCAAGCGACAAACTGCAATCCCAGAGCCGGGGTAAAAAAGAACTAGACAAACCAAGTTGTTTATAGCTTACCCAACAAATGTAACAAACGTCCAGGACAAAGGAACGTCTCAGTGCTGAGGGGCAAATCTCTGAAGCGGTTTTTCCAAAGAAACCAGGCAAACAGCCACACAAAGGAACTCAGTTCACCACATTTCCCAATTCGGTGCAAAGAATCAGACACATTCAGAGACAAGGGGAACTCTTCATTCATGAACTCGTACTAACAAGACCTTTCTTCCCCTCACTCACTGGGCTTGGAAATTCTGAGACAAGAGCCAGATACACCCAGCCTAATGCTTTCAAGGAGTTTACATTTCTATTTTTAGTAATCTAAGAACAACTGAAAGCAAAAAGAAAATTAAAAGTAGATCCGATACTACTTCTTTATGTTTTTTAAGTTGTATTGGCATTTCATTCACATGTCATACAAAAAAACAGCCCAAGCATACCAAGATGAGTTGTACAATGATTACCACAATCACATTTTTAGAACATGATTTTCTTCCTTGCACTCACTATTATTTATTTTATTATTTTTTAAATTTTGTCAGAAATATAACAACAGAACATTCTCCAATTCGACAACTTTTACATGTCTAACACCGTGCCATCGGTTAAACTTTTTGTGTTGTACAACCATTATTAATATCCTTCTACAAATCATTCCCCCACCATTAACATGAACTCAACATCTCCTCTGGCACTACTATTTTAAATTGACATAGTTTCGCTATGTCAGTAGTAGGAATATGAAAGCAAAACTCACATAATGAGGCGGGTTTATAAAACCCAACACTTTGTGGCTACTGCTGCCTCATTCTGAGCCCCTCTCCTACTGCTCTTGTTCACTCTGCTCATGACTCCAGCCTTCCATTTCTGCTCCACGACGTCCCATGGCTAACTTGCCCTCCACCAAAATAGCATCTCTTCAGAGAAGCTTATTCTACTAGAGCGCATGCGTTCCAAGCCTCCCTCTGCTGTGATTACCTATCAATAGGTCACTTCTACTACCCACTTGCCTGTTTGCTTATTGTCTCTGCTTCCACTCTACAGTAAAATCCGTATGAAGAATCTGAGGTTACCTTGTTCACTGTGAAAGCTCCAGTCACACAGTATGGTCTCAATAAATATTGGGTGCATGAATAAGTAAATGAATAAACGAATTCATCAGATTCTGGAGGAAGTATGAGGGTAAATTAAAAACTATTACTACCAAAATCACAGAAACTTTTCATCAAACCCACAAACCAAAAAACCAATTGTTTCTCAACCTGCCCTCCATCTAGGTTCATATACTGACTTCTGAGGGTGGCATTTCCAGCACTGTAATCCTTTCTCAGAGAATTCTATGCTTCTGGATGGACACCAGGTGCACGTGGCAATTCTAGCATCCTCCGGTCACATTTTTTTTTAAGTGTTCCTTGAGGTTGGGGGACAAAAGAAGCCTGAAAGGAGCAAGGATGGTCTATTTTCGAGTATCTTTTCAGGGTTTGGGGGGAAAACATCCTAAAGAGACTAAGACAAGTGCATGACTGAGAGAACTTGTCTGCAGCCATCCCATGATGGCACAAATTAGTTTAAACATGTCTTCTTTAGAATAAGCCCAGGCAAGGGCCAAATGGAACTCTAGTAGCGATATTATTTTACTTCATATTGTACTTATATCCTTACATTCTTTAAGAAAAGAAGAGTCTAAAACTCAATGATGGAATGACAAAAGACCCAGTACAGAACATGAGCATACAGTTCACTAAAGAGGACACTCAAGGAAGCAAATAAACCAAAAGCTAGGAGCATCAACTATATACAGCACACATCCACTTTTATTGCAAAGAAAGCAGAAGGTATTAACAAGTTAAACAACTTTAAACCAAAGTGAGATCAGATGATATGGTGTTACATTTTAACCTAACTACAACTGTCATAGTCAACTCTATACTGCTCTGTCTGACAGTAAGGTTATCCACATCCCTGGTCTACAGTCAGAGGAAATTCACCACAAACTTAATCCATGTAGGGACCCTGCAAATAGATTTTGGGTTTCCAGCTCACCATACGATTCTGCAAACCAGGTGTTCACAATTTACACTCTGATACCATTCTCTCCTTTACATTTGGATTCTATTATTTACAATCCTTGGATCACAAGTGTGCTTCTCCCATGTGACATTAGTTGACATCTCACTTAAATGGCTGCTTGTTTAAAGACAACCCTTTAAAACCCCAGACATAATTTTTTTCCGATAGCCAGGCACCACCTACTTTCTTTACTATAATTTTCAGTAGTATGCATATCTTCACAAATATTTTTAGCGTTCTTTTCATCATAGCACATATCGAGTAGAGCCATGTCATAAGAACTTGTTCTTAGATCAGGGGCTAGAATTTAAAGAATATAATCAAGAAGTTGTGTCTGAAACAAAGTATCATAGGATATATGGGGAGAAATATAAAGTGCTCATGGGGAGATTATATGTGTGTGTATTGGCATCATTGCCCTCTGGTGGTCGTGGGAGCTACCCAACATGGCTCCTGAGAGCCGCCGCTGGATTTGAACTGCCAAACCCGTGGGCTGCAGTCCCACACTCAACCACTTACGCCACCGGGGCTTAGCCTCGGAGAAGATACTTATAACATGTATAATTAACAAAGTCTTATAGAAAAGCCTATATAAAGAACTACAATGACTCAATATGAAAAGTAAAAACGACCCAAAAAATCTGACTAGACATTTAATGAAAGAAGAAATATGAAAGTCAACGCATCTTTTAAAAGATGTTCAATGACATTAATCAGAGAAATGCTAAGAGACCTCAGTGGGACATTATTTCACACTTTCCAAAACTGAAACCTTAGACAATTATGTGTGTCTGTATCTGTGTGTGTGTGTAGCAACAAGGATTATCATATAGTCTTGGTAAGAATTTAAATTGGTATTGCCACTGTGGAAACAACTTGGCATTCCCTAGTGAGGCTGTATTTGTGTACAGTATACAATGGAGCAATGCATCTTCTCTCTTACAGATACATTCTGGAGAAACTCTTCTTTATCAACACAAGAGGGAAGCACAAAAATATTCATAGCATAATCCTAACAGGAAGAAACTGGAAACAACTGAAATAAATATCTGTCCAAGAAAAACACATTGTATTATAGTTACAGAGTGGAATACACCAGAAAGAATGAGAATTGCGTTCAACAGCTCAGATTCTTGTTCATCGTAGGCAAATCCCAGAAGACATCATACACGATATTCTAATGTTGTAAAATTCCAAAATATGTTGTCCTTAGGCATAAAGAAAAATAACGACCAGGAAGATGGTAAATGGAGCCAACAAGGAAAATGCAATCAGCACTTCAAAGGTACAAGAGCTTTCAAAAAGCTTGTGGAAAAACCCCCATTGTTTTTCAATTCCATGGTTCCAATGATCATTTGAAATCTCCTCATACCAGTGATATTTCTTAGACTCAGTGGTGGATACATGTATTATCTATTTAACAATGCTCCTGCTTTGTTGCTATGGTAGGTAATGTCTAGTCAATTTCTGAGTCATAGCAACCTCATGACTTCATGTGACCAAATAGAACTGTCTCACAGAGTTTTCTAGGCTGCCATCGAGAGCATCACTATGAGCAGCTATCAACCTGACAGCAATGGGAATCCTGATGGGAACAGAGAGTGAAGTTTTCCTCTCATAGAACTGCTGGGCGGGTTCAAAGGACTAACCTTTGGCTTAGCAGCCATATTGTTAACCCTGGGACCACCAGACATTAAAAGAGAAAAGATATTTGCCTTGAAATCAACTCTGTTTCATGGCAAACTGTGCTCAGCAGGGTTTACAATAGCTGGTTTTTTTTTTTTTGGGGGGGGGGGAGCGCGTTTCTCTCCCCCAGAAGCAGACCAGGAGGCCTTTTTTTTTTTAACGTCAAAGGTAATTCTGCATGGATTCAAGCCACTCACCGTAAGCTTGCACCAGAAGCTGAATGAATACACAGATGTTCTATACCCTGTTGGCCAGATGGTAATAAGAATGTAAGTGTCCATAAAAATTATGAAAGGACACTTTGAAGGCTTTGCCATGACCTACGTGAAATATTCATGAAGGGAAACCACAGATAGCACGTGAGAGCACAGAGATGGACCTCTAAAGCTCCTCCAACCCAAACGCAGTGCTATTGAGTCAATCCTGACTCGGTGGCCCTGGGAGATGGGGTAGAACTCCCCTGGTTAACTTTCCAAGACTGCCACAAGCCTATATAGCCCCATCTTTCTCCCATGAAGCTGGCTGGTGGTTTCAAGCTGTTGACCTCATCACTAGCAGCTTAATGTATAGCTACTATGCCACCAGGGCTCCTCGACTTAAACCTTCTAGTGATGCTTATATTAGTTATGTCTCAGGCAAATTCCTGCTGTGCAAAGGAATCTATGATGTGTTAATGAAGGAATCATTTCTTCTCCGAAAGGTATACACTTTTTGATTTATGTAGATTTTAATGACTTCCAGATTTGAGTAGCACAGTGACTGCAGTCTCTTCCTGGTTCTCCAAATCACTGGCATGTTTTCTTTTGGCTGCAAATCCCTCCTTCCTGCACCTCAGATTTAGTCATGACCTGCACTGAGAAAAGCCAATTTTATTATCTTATTATGTGGCTATATAACAGCTCCAGTGGGTGTTATGGGAAGAGATTTTTTTTCCCCCAAAAGGGGAAATGAAAAAGCAACTGTAATATAAGAAGTACTTTCCTTCCATCTCCCTGTGACTAAAACGAATACAAGTCACTGTCAAAATTTGAAATCTTTAAATGACTTAAATTGTTACAAATGCGTAGTAGTAATTAGCATTTAGTCATTCCCTTCTTAACCTTTTACCATGAGTTTTTGTTAAAACTAGCTCTGCTCAGTTTTATTTTTAAAAGAAAAGGAGAGCAATTCGCTTCCAGTTTTAAAACTTTTTGATTTATGCAAACCTTCTAGTTCTATCCCTGAATTTTAAAGATCAGTAAATAAACCACAGCAGAGAAATGCCTGAGCCTCCCAAGAAGTCAGAGGGACTGTGCTGGAAGGAGGGAGGGCTCTCTCAATAAACAGCTGGGTGTCCATAGGCAAATGCCCAAGCCTTCCTAGTCCTTGATTTCCCTACTTATGACATGGAAACGCTAATGATTATTACTGTTGCTGTGATGACTAAGTAACAAGTGCTGAGATAAGGTACTTACATAGCACAAAAGGTTTATACTGAGCTCTGGTGGCATATCAGTTCTATGTTGGGCTGCTAACCCTAAGGTCAGCAGTTCAAAGTCACCAGATGCCCTTGTGTAAAAAGTTACAGTCTTGGAAACGCACGGAAAAGTTCTAACCTGTTCTGTAGGGTCACTGTGAGTCCGAATGGACTTGATCCATATCATTCATTTTGTGCAACGGGCTTATGTTATGGGACTAGTCTGAATTCATGCAGTGATATCCTGAAAGAAAGGCCTGCTGAGCTGCTTCCACGAACATCGCAGCCAAGAAAACATGATGGGCCTGTCCTATTCTCTTACACATGGGATAATTGTGAATTGGAACCAACTCAAAAGCAACAAGTTCGGCCTATTTTTAATACACTTGCTTTATTTTATTATTAATGGGGAGTTAATACAAAAACATACCTCTCCATATTTCAATCATGCCAAACAATATGATACAATAGCTACCACTATCAGTTTCCAAATATTCTTTTTCTTCCTGGACTTCTTGACATTGTCTCCCTTTTAACAACAAACCCCACCCCCACCACCCCCACCACCACTACTGTAACCCCCACCTCTGAAAACTTATTCTACTTAGTGTCCCTATAGTTTCATCCATCTTGGGTTTTGTACACCAAAAGATTAGAAAGACACATGACATAACTTCAAGAGGGTGACCTCCAATGGTCTAACACCTTTGAGATAAACCCTAATATGAACAAACAGAAAACAAAACAAAAATACAGAAAATGTTGAAAACCAGATCAAGTCCAAAAAGCACCAGAGGGAGCATCAAATGACAAATATTTAACTGGTCAAGTCAGGCTTGTCCCTTTGTTCCTCTATGGTCATCTCTCTAGTGGACTCTGCCTAGTTCATTACTTCCCTACCATACCTCAATAATGGATGGAGGGAGCTCGCTGGAGGCTTACTTCCTATGTAGTTTCTGCAAATATGTCTTGGGCTACCACTGTCTTCCATAGCTTTCTGCAAACCAGATTCTCACAATTTAGGCACTGATACTAATCCCTCCTTTAACTTTAGATTATATGACTTTAGACTTTGTGATTACTTAGATTATATGACTTTAGATTATCAATAACCTTCGGTAACTGATGCTTCTTCCATGCTGGCATCTTAATTGGCTGCTTTTTTGGAAACAAGCCTTTAAGACCCCAGACACTAATTTATCTGATAGTGGGACATCATTTACTTTCTTCACAACGTTTTGCTCTCACACCCATATATTCTGTGTACATTTCCCGACAGCACGTGTTGAGCAGGGTTATGGTATAAGAACTAGTTCTTGGGCTAGAACTATGATTTAATGTGAGCCCCAAAGTCAGTCCTGGGTCTGTGGGGATTTTTTGGGAAGGGAGAGGGTGCACTATATGTTTTTCATCTGCCTTTAATTTATGGCAGTAAGTCTTGGGGATCATCTCCCTGGGGCATAATGATATTCCATGATTATTGTGTTTGATTAGGCCCTGGTACTAATTTCTAAAGCCCTGTTGAGAGAGTGACATTGGGTCAATGTAAGTTAACTCCATATCACAGTACCTGGATTATTCACTTTTACAGAATCAGTCCTTTCGTGACTGGACAGTATTTATACAAATAATCAGGATTACCTATAGGCAATTTTACAATAAGAATCACTGAGGATGTACACCACAGGTCTGCCAGAATAACACATATCTTAATACAACATACTGGGCATTGATAGAGCAAGACCATGATTTGCCTGCCTATCAACAGTTGAACAATCTTGGTACATGGTTGTCCACTTTCTCTGACACTTTGTATTTTCTGACTTAAGTCTTCAAGTTACAAGTGTGTCTGAGGTAAGAGTCCAGTTTCCTCAGTGGGGTTTCCACGTGGGATCTCACTGATGCAGTCTCTAGCGCATGCTGTGCACCTTGAAGATCCAAGATTCAGATTTGTTCAAGAAATATCTATAAGAAATTAAACTGACAACAGCAACTGGAAAAGATAACTAAGATCACTAATGATTACAGAGAAACACTTTTTTCTTTTTTTAAGTGCATAGATAAGCCGTATGGTAGTTGGATGAATTTACATCAATTGAACACTCCTGGCTAGGGTTGGAGTCAAACCTGTCAATCAAATAGTAGCTTGATGACACTTTCTTGGCAGTGTGGTCTTTTTTATGCGTAAGTGCCTGTAGGATCTCTCTCTCTCTCTCTCTCTCTCTCTCTCTCTCTCTCTCTCTCTCTCCCTCTCCCTCTACCTACCTGTCTTCCTGCCTCCAAGGATGGCTTGATGTGGACCACCCAAATGTGAGAGCTGCTGGTGACCTGCCATGTTTCCAGTGCTCTTGGATCCATGTGACTTTGCACCAATGGGTGTACGATTGCTGTGTCCTTCACCACTTGGCATGTGGCTACAGGAGTCTGAAGGACTTATGAACTAGTGTAGGACTTATTGACTTGAGCTGGATTGGACTGGTATACTTTCATGCTATGTAACTACTTCTTGATATAAATCTCTTTCTCATACATACACGAGTGTCCCTGGATTTGTTTCTCTAGCCAACCTGGGCTAACACAAGTCCATTGCACAAAACTAATGATATGCATTTTTATTTCCTAAGATCCTGCAGTCAGGCAACAATAAATTTTAATTTGTCACAGATTTACCTTTTTATCCGTCGCTTTCCTACACATTTCATTTCTTTAATTTACAGCATTTGAATGAGTACTTTTTTTATATAACTTTAACTTGTACTATAAACTTTTTTCTCTTCCCCGGGGCTAACTGCAAGTATATTTCAAGCTAATAAAAATGCAATAATTCAATAAACAACTGCCACTCTACTTTCTGCCAATCCCTTCAGTCTAGTTTACACATTTAATGGTTATTTTTAGCTGTGCTCAGAGATAAATTCTTTCCTCATTAAGGGAACTGGCAGTTGGGGCTTCTCTTTAGCACTTAAAAAAATCTTTTTTAAAAAATTTAATTCTATCTATTCATCTATTTATTTACTGAGTGGCATTAATGACATTCTTCCCATTGCACAGCCACACTCAACCTTTATTCCTAAATTGTTCCTCTCCATCACCACAAAGCCACTGGTCCCTAAAGTTCCTCCCAGGAAGACCAGAGAATAATGAATGCCTGTCAATTACTGCACTTGCAATTTTGGTACATATTCATTATCTTATCGTTTGAGCTCTCTCTTGATATACTTTCCCGAGAAATATGAGACTTTCTACCCTGCCTTATAGAGTCACTGTAAGTCAGCTAAACTGGATAGCAGTGTGAGTGAGTGAGTGACTGAGTGAGTGAATTTGACCCATTTTCAATTTTGCCCTACTTTTTAATATTTTCTAATTTCTTTGTAATTGAGAGCTTTCTCAGTTTTACCTTTGGTTATTGGTGTTGGTTTGATTTGTCTTTTGTGGTTGTTGGTGGTGCTTTCCCGTATAGGAAATTCAGGATAGGTAAACCTACAGATGTTAACTAAATTAATGTTTTCTTAGGGATACGGCAGGGGAAGTGCAGGGAGATGGGGAACTACTAAGGAGTGAAGGAGTATCAGTAAGGAAGAGGAGGAAGGAGAACAACCACATTTCTGATGAATTTCTAGTGTTTCACAGCGTATCTTGTACTAGTGTTAAATACAGGAAACCTGGGTGGGTCAGCAAGAGAAGAAAAAGCTCCTAAAGATAATGGGAGCTCCTATAAAGAAAGGGATCAAGAGATTCTTCCTTTTATTGTCAGTTTAATTATGACTACTAAAGTTTAGGATTGGTAGATAAGGACAACTAAGGTCTCAAGGAGTAATTTACAACTGAAGGAGGAGTCAGAAGTATAATCCAAGTTCAAAAATAGGAGCTGGGGGTCACCAGGATAGTTGGTCATGCCCCTGGTGTGGCTGCTGTGGAAAGTTTCTGCAGGGCCAGCCTCAGCTATCTCCCCTGGGAGCAATGGCATTCTTCAGAATGTAATCTTGGTCAGCCAATCCTGGGACAGGGATCCAGTCCAAGTCAGGCCCCTGCTTTCTCTTGCTCATCTTCCTCTCCCAATCTCATAGACTACATTGCAGGTGGAGAAAACTTTGAACATTTCAACAATCAATGATATGTTCTATGAGTGTTCAATCAGTGATATGCACATATCAACAATCAGTTCACACTTCTATGATTTCAGCGATCCTTAGATTAAAAAATTTATTTTTTCTGTGATAGTTAGGGTCCTGTGTCCACTTGGCTCACTAAGGATTCACAGTGATTATGCTGTTAAGGCCTAAAAAATCCCTGACAATGTAGCCTCACAATATAATCAACTCCATCATCTTATATGCTGTGAGCAGCCAAGCACTTGTAAGATTAGGGTCGGTGGAAATTAAAGGGATAGTTCCCTGGAGGTGTGACCCATTCCTATATAAGGAAATGCTGTGGAAATCTTCTTCTTACTGATCTGGGTTCTACACCTGGCTCATTGATCTCTGTTTCTTCAGACTTGAGGCAACAGATGACCCATTGTAATGCCTGCTCACTCTGGGGTTAACAAAGCCTGACATTTGACCTAGATTTACAATTGACCTAGATTTATTCACCTCCGCATCTACCAGTTGTAGTTTTCTTGCTTTGTGATTCAACAGCCCTGGAGTTACATACAAGAGAATACATTTAAGGGGGAAAAAAAGTATTTTTTTTTTCAGAATCTTGTATTTAATTTAAAAAAAAAAAATAAGGAACATTATCGCCTCCAAAATACCCTCCTTTACACTTAGTACATTTGTCAAATCTTCAACTCCATTCTTGGAAACATTTTTCAACCTCATCTGTTTAGATGACTGACAGCATCTTCCTCATATTGTTCTGTACCTCATCTTTGTCATCAACTCATTGTCCTTTCATGTCCCTCTGCATTGGCAGAAACAAAAAGAAGGTGCACAGCGAGAGGTCAGATGAGCAAGGTGTGTGGGAAAGAGAAAGATGCTGAGTTGTTTTTGTTTGTTCGTTTGTTCATTCGTTTGTTTGTTTGTTTTGGGGGGGCCCCCTAAACTGGCACACTGAGATGGCTGCATGACCAGGTGCCTCGATGTGGCTGC
The DNA here is from genome assembly GCA_004026705.1 of Nesogale talazaci. Taxonomy (NCBI): domain Eukaryota; kingdom Metazoa; phylum Chordata; class Mammalia; order Afrosoricida; family Tenrecidae; genus Nesogale; species Nesogale talazaci. Next base: position 108,136 of record PVJH01001990.1, read on the forward strand.
AAAACCAGTCCTCTGTCGGTCACAAATCAGGCCTTTTTTTTTTTGGTCACAAACTATTATGCTATCTTTTCAGAATCTCTAACTGGAAAGCCTGATTAACAGTCTGACCTTGTGGAATGATGAACTCCAAGTACACCGTGAGTCGACATTTAAAATGAGATTTGTCATCAATTGACATTTTTCACTTTTTATGAAATGAGAAATCCACTCATACACTATTTTTTTCCCACAGCACTGTCCTTGTAAGCTGTGTTAAACATCACAACAATTTCTGAGGCATTTTTTCCGAGCAGGAAATGACAGTTCAAAGCCACATGCTCTTCTCTTAAATCTGCCATCACATAAAATGAAGTTTGAGCAAAACAGCTTTTAAGGAAAAATTCACTGTGACCAGAGTGGATCTTCCCAGGCAAAGCCACTGGGTGCACTAACTCAAGTTGCTTGATGCTCTCCTGGCAAGAAAAATGTGTACTACAAAACTACTCCCAGCACAATTCGGTTTGGGTTTCCTTTTGTTTTGTTTTGCCTTTGGGGGTGGGGGGTGTTGAGCTGGGGAAGATGGAGGTGGAGGTGGGGGATAATTCCCTTGTAAGTTAGGAAAAGCTTCTACCTTAGCATTGGAACCAGAGGCTTGAACCAGACAGGGCTTACCTACTAGAAGTTTTATATATTCATTTCTTATTTTACATATAAGCATAACTTTTTATTTGTTTGTTTCTCAGGGATCCCAGTCTAAGTTACTTTGGAAATATAAGTAGTTTTATTGTTTTTTTTTTAAGTGCTAAAGCTTAAACCCTCCACAAACCAATGTTCTGGTAAATTTGAGGAATCCAATAGTGTGTGTGCCTCTTCCTGCTCTTACAGGACATGGAGAGCATCTTCAAGTGTTTGGTCTCACTTCTTAGTAAATACGTGTTTTTTTTTTTCTTGAAAGCACATTCCACAAAAGAGGTGGAATCCCTCAGAAAACTTATGAATAGTATGAATAAAATATTTTAAAATACACATTTGCTCTCTCTCTATTTAGGAATCCAGTGATCTAAGCCTTAAAAAATGCATCCTACCCCTTTATTCCAATGGACTTGCCTTGCCTATCAAGTTCATGATCCTCCAGGAGTAAAAGATAATAAGCAAAATATATTCAGCTAGTTAATATACATTTAAGGTATTCTTGGAAGTATTTGCCTTGCATCAAGTAATAACAACAAAACTCTTCATTGTATTTAGAAATCACAAGGCTCGTAGAGATTCTCTGTAAAAAGAAATAAAATTCTCTGTAAAAGAAATAAAATGTTCTCTCTTAGCCTAAATTTAAATGACTGATCTTAAAGATGTCACAGAATCAGGCAATGTTTATCCTATAATAGTCTTTTTTTTGGGGGGGGGGGACATCACTGTCCTCTGGTGGGAGGGGGAGGCCCAGCCTTACTCCTGGAGAGCTGCTGATGGATTTGAACCACCAAGCCAGTGGGCTGCAGTCCTGCACTCAACCACTACGCCACCGGGGCTCAGCCCTATCCTGTCATACTCTATAATTACAATTAATGTTGTTGTTGTTGTTTTGGAGTACCTTCAAAATCAATTCCACCTCATAATGACTCTACGGACAATAGAACAAAATACTGTCTGGCCCTGTGCCATTCTGACATGCCAGTCCATATCCTTCAAGACCTTCTTCTTTTTCACTCACCATCTAGGTCACCAAGTGTGGAGTCCTTTTCTAAGGACAGGTCTCCCTGATAACACAGCCAAAGTATATGACATGAATTCTCGCCATCCTAACTTCTAAGAAGTCTTTTGGCTGCATTTCTTCCAAAAGAGATCTGTTTGTTGTTCGGATAGTCCATGATACTTTCAATATTCTTCCCCAATATCATAATCTTGTGAGTCTATGCAGTCTCCAGATATCTGGACTAGTTCCTCAGCCTTCCTTGGCGTTTCCTGATTTTGATATTGTACAAGACAGATGCCCTCACAATGAGACTAAGGTTATTTTTTGGCAGACATATTACTAAAATCACGCTATCTCTACTTCACACAGGAAGCACATCTCGTTGCTTTTCCCCATTAACGAGGATGGTAACGTTGAGCTCTCAGTTAAGATTGTGTCGGCCCAGTGAACTCGTGAATTTCAGAGCTCAGTTATATAAGTCCTCAGCTGCTAGTCAAAAGATTGGAAGTTCAAACCCATCCATCCAGAGGCTCTGGAAAAGGAAGACCATGTGATCCATTTCCAAAGTTTACCATGTTGAAGCCTAATGGGGACAATTCCATCCTATCTCATGGGAACTCCAGGAGTATGAACAGACTCCATGAGCCCAACTCAGCAAATAATCAAAGGGGACTTTCCGTGAGCTTTGTGAGACTTTCATAGCTTGCATTCCCTTCCCTTTTTGATGGCTATGGATGAAATATTGACATTTTAATTGCTTACTTAGAGAGGGGTTCATCTTTATTGTTTTGCTGATTTAACTTACCCTTATTACATAGAGTCATAGTGCTCGCATTTCCCCTTTTATGCTACAATGTGCTGCTGTAAGAAAAGTGTCTCATCTGAGAAGACTTTAGTCAATGCCTCAAATATTAAGTTATAGATCAGCTTTGAAATACCAAGGCTTTGATGGCTCCTCCTCTGTTTCACTGTAGTGTGGATTCAGTTGCCTACACTGTCTATTGACGACCGATACCTATTCTAGTAGTGCTCGCTGGAAACACACACTCATGATTAAGATGCTGATATGTGCATTTAATTACTTAGAGTCAAACAAGATTAATGGCATGTTCCTAATGCAAATAAAAAGTACAAGTAATTAGAAAAGACATAGCACTTCTCAACAAGAATAAGTGAAATCATTAAATTGCAGAAAGATTGGGTATTTTCCACTTGGTTACCTGTCAGGAAAACACTGAGCCCTGAATCTAAATGAAAAACTGCACCAGCAGCTTGATGCCAACAAATGTCTTCCTTCTCTCTCGTCGGTAATGAAAGGAGGAGGATTGCACGTGCACACAGAGACATGCATCCGAATAAAAATGCACAGGAACATGTTTGAACCTGTGACCATGCTCAACCAGCATGAATATCACAGCTGACAGTATGTAGAGTTTTTGATAAAGTTGAAAGAGCATACATTCCATACAGTGCTTTTAGGTTCTAATCACAGCTAACACTGCCTCGGAACCATGTTAAAGTCTGATTCAATATTTTCTCTACAGCATATGCATATTCCACTTGTAACTGCTTCAGGCAGTGACTACAGTCCATGTTGTGCTGCTCTTCCTACCTCTATGCTTGCCCCAAATAGTTGATTCGCCAAGATAATGGAGGAAAAACATCAATCACGAGATGTCACGCTTTGGCCTAGAATCTTCAGAGGCATTCGGTAACCCTGAGTAAAATAATTCAAGGTACTATCTATGGCCCATTGTCTCCACAATGTGGTCACTGGCTGAAAAGCCTTTCCCCCACTCTAACTCTTCCCCGGTATACCTAGCACAGGGCTGCTTCTCAGCCTAGAATATCCCTTTGCCAAGATCTTCCATGGCTCACTCTGCTATTCACTGGGGTGTTTGTTTAAATGTCACCTCTTCACAAAAGCCAGCCCTCACCTCCGATTTAAAGTGACCCTCCTTGCCCTTTCCATCCTATTATCCTATGTTCTTTTCCTGGCGGTTCTTCTCAAACACAGAAATATGGTCATCATTCAGTTACTGTTTTGATTCTGGACCCCTCACCAGAAAAGCAGTTTCACGAGAGCAAGGCTGTTGGCTGCCTCCCTGGATCCTCCGTGTCTAGAAACTGGCTTCTTTGAAAACTTAGGGAGCATCTTCTGGATAGATATGTGCATGGGTACCTACATTCCCCCATGGCAAAACACGTATGTGAGAATATACACGCACAGGCTCAGACATCCACACCCCCACGTGTACTCATAAACTGCGTTGCACATTTTTCACCCCCACATTGACTTATACATACACGACAAATTCACTGATAAGCACACACCTATCCAATCATATATACTCGCACACTTTTTCGCACAGGAACACATGCATGCCCTCCACACAGTCATACCTGCAATCTCGTGCATTCACACCTACATACACACAGAACATAAAGGGGCAGCAACTCTGTCTGGCATTTGAACCCCTTGTATAGCTTTAAAAAACCTAAGCACCAGGTCTAAGTCTCATGGTCCCTGCTTAGCAAGTCTGGGTCAGAGGCAGAAATTCCAGAATTGCCCCACAACTGACTCTGATCCAGTGACAGGAGCTAGAAACCCAAATCCTAGGACAAGAGGCTGAATCTGTAAGCTGGAAGATGCATGAACTGCTTAAGCAAATAGTTAGGCACTCGACTTCTCATCAATAAATGAGCAGGTGCCCTGAGGTATGTTGGAAGAAATGTCCTGGTGATCTACCTCTAAAATGTCAGGCTTGAAAGCCTTCAGAAACACAATTCTACACTGACACATGTGACATTTGCCATGAACTGGAATGGACTAAATGGTAACTCATGGTTGCAGAGACTATTCAGATGGTCTGTCTGTGCTGCCTGCTCTTAGCTCGGAATGACTTCACGTTTTAGAGGAAGGTGTGCCGCCCGCAGTGGTGTCTACCACATTGACTTCATCCCACTCTGGGGAGCCCACTTCCTTAAGGAGTAAGCATACTTTCTTAATCAAAGTGTCTTATTTGTGAAGAAATGGTGTGCAGACCAGAAATGTAGGATTCTATTGCTTTAGAATCACGCTGAGTCTTTCGGTTGTTGTGAGTAAAGGGTAGGATGAATAAGGAAGGAGAAATCAGTGGATAGAGAAAGGGACCTAAGTTTGCAAAGGCAAACGGTGCCTGAAGACAGACACTCAGTGAGAGAGGAACTCACTGGTGATGTGGATCTCCAGGCCAAGATAGAGCCATGTGGTCTTGCAACCACCCTTGCTGAGTATCCACTGGCACCACATCCCCAAACTCAGGTCATACAGAGCAACTCATGGAACTCTAACGTGGGAATGAGAAAGCCTCAGCACAGTACAGCCAAACCACTTGCTCATGGTCACAGCAGAAAAGGAGAAGACCCAGGTGGACCAAGGCCAATTCTTCATGTCTCCATGGTGGAACGTGTTTGCTTGTAACAATGTACTCACTACTCACCACCCCACGCACAGCCTCCATCAAAGGTTGTCAAGCCTGTATGCACATCTGAATCGTGTAAATAATTTTAAACAGAAAAATCACTAAAACTACGCCCCCAGTTATTTTAAATTCATTAGCCTGAGGTAAGGCCCACGCATTGTTGTTTTATTAAAAATATGTTATTGAAGGGGGAGTGGTGTTTGTTTCTCAGCTCTCTATATGACTGTACAGGAGTCCTGGTGGTATAGTCCTTACTTGTCGGGATGCTACTTTCAAGGTAAGGCGTTGGAAACCACCTGTGGCTCTACAGGTGAAAGATGGGGCTTTCAACTCCTGTTAAAAATTAGTCTCAGGCAGTGGTCAATGTAAGATATGAAATTAACAATAACTTATCATTTATCAAGGGGTCACAAGAGTGGGAGGGGGAAGAAGGATAAAAAGAGGGCTCACATAAAATGTACATGTTTAGAAATTAACGATCACAATATATGTACACATATACTTGATACAATTGATGCATGGGTTGTTCTAAGAGCGTAGCAACCCCCAAAAAAATGATCTTTAAAAAATTCGTCTCACAAACTGACAGCGGCAGTTCTACTCTGTGCTGTGGAGTTTTTGAACATCAGTTTTGTCTCAATGGCGGTGAGGTTGGTTTTTTTGTTTGTTTGCTTGTTTGCTTGTTTAGATGATTCTAATGTGCAACTAGAATTCAAAACCACTGCTCCAGGTCCTAGTGGAAGCACCACAGGTAGCTTTATGTAGATATAGAGATACAGAGGATGATATAGGTATAGTGAGGATACAGGTAGACATGGATATAGATACAGATACATGTTTGTGTATGTAAGTGTGCATATATGTATCCATAGATACACACACATATATAGGAATGTGTGCATAAATAACTTCCTGTGTGAAAGTTCTTGATTGAGAAGCTTCTGGAACTGAAGGTGTTGTTATCACCCATTCTGAAAAGAAGTCTGAAGTAGTGAGCTTAAGTCTTGAATCGTCCAAAACCTAAAGCAAACACCAAAATCCAAAACCAACAGTCGTTGAGTTGATTTCAGCTTACACTGACCTTATAGAACAGAGCAGAACTGCCGCTTTGGCTTTCTGAGGCTGTAGGTCTTGCTGGGAGCAGAAAGGTGGGTGCAAACCACCAACGTTCCCAGTTGCAGCCCCCACGTCCCCCACGATGCACCGAACGCTGCTCTGGGCATGGCCTCACACAGAGTTGATTCTGATTCTCTGTGACCCTGTAGGGCAGGGTTGAACATTCCCAGTAGGTTTGGGAGGCTGCAGCTCTCTACAGGAGGAGAGAGCCTCATCTTCCCCTCACGCTGAATGACAGGTCAGGTAAACCTCCAAGGTAGTTATTCTTCAAAGGGTGCCCTGAGGACCATACTCTCCAGTGGGAGCCCAGAGAGATACCGATTCACTCACCATCCTGGAAACCCACGATCCACAGCGGTCGCACGAAAGACTCCAAAGAGGCTTTTTGGAAAAGCAATCGGCTGGGTTCTGTTCACCCCAGTGGTTCTCCAACCGCTGGCCCTGACACACCTTGACCATCACATCTCTTGATCATCTGTGGCATACACTTTGAAAAATGTCGCCAAACGGTCTCATGTTGAAAGGAACCCCCAATCACATAGAATGAGGAAGCCAGACCTAATGGAAAGGTGGGCTTGACAGGACCCACCACGGCATGGGCAGGCATGCCAGTAGGACAGCAGGCACTCAGATGATGGCACTGCATCTCTTCTGGAGCCCAAGCAAAAGGTAAATTGTATCACGGTAAAAAACAACACAAGTTTTTACATCAATGTCATTAATAACTTTTGTTCTCCAGTGGATGTAGGTGTGCAGTAGTGTAATTCATATGTCACCAACCTTTCAAAGAACACTTCTGCCCAGTGGGAAGCTGAGGTGGGGAGAGGGCGCGGGAGAGTCTAAAAGTGCTGGGAAAGAACATGTTGCGGTTAGAGAAGCCCAATGTCCCCCTGCCAGTTGACTCATCAACAACTGCCCCAAACAAAACAGAAGTTGGTGAGCATTCCCTGGCCTTCTTTCCCTCCTCAACCCCCTCAACCCCCAAAATATGTTTGTGGTAGAGGACACGCTACATTGTGTACCAAAAAGAGACCACACAGATGACAGCCACCACTCCCCAAGCATGCGATAAATGTTGAATTTCAACAAAACCTTTGGGAAAAGATACCTTTTAAGTAGCACACAGAATATTTCAGCATGCACAAATGTAGCTTCTAAAAATAAAACCACGGCGTTTGCATTGTTTTGAAGCAGGGCTTCCTCAAACAGCTCCCTGGACACCAGCACTATTCCACAGGCCACTGCAAAACTCAAAGACTCTTAACGGTCTTTTTTTTTTTTCAGGATTTTTCTTTTGAGCATGTAGACCTTTTTAAACTTTAATTCGAGGGAATAAATTACAATGCAACAAGAAAGCACTGCTTTCCGCTGCAGCAAATTAGAGAGGGCTAATTGGCGACTACGACTGTGCCCTGTCATCTGTAGCTTGTCACTTTAATTTAGCACAACCCAAACCCGCAATTCCTTTCGATTTTACTTCCCCACAAAGCAAACTTTTAGCCTTCACACTGGGCTTCAAAGGGTTCGAAGTAAAACCAACCTGCATTAAACACAATAGCCACAAAAGACTTTTCTTTTATGTGCAAAGAAAAAGATTTCCAAAGTTCAGAAAGGTTTTGCTTGTTTGTTTGTTTTAAAACACCACACAGTCTTAGGAGTGTTTTTGTAAGTTTATTTTTAAGGATTGGGGTGGGGGGCCATCCTCCATGGTTTCAGCATGGGTGAGAATGGACATTTTCTTCAACAGAAGAGAATCGGTGGGCCTTTCTTCCAAGATGCCTCTGAGTACAGTGGAACCTGCAACCTTGCAGTAAGTTCCAGAAAAGTCTGCACCCCCCAGGAACTCTCTCAATCCACTGTGAAAGCACCTCAGGCAGGGTCCAGCCTCTAGACGTCCTGAAGAGTAGCACTGGGTCCTACACCACCCATTCCGCCACTCAGCAGAGCATTTTGAAATCAGCCTGATAGTGTGGGCTCAGGTCACTGCAGGTGCATGCTAGAGCCCCCAGATCTCAGCATCTGCCTTGACACAAGCAAGCCCAGCCTTCTTTCCACCCCTAGAAATAAACCGTCAAGAATAAACCAAATGCCTTCCACCCACCAATGGGTGCAAGTAAAACATGAGGCAGAGGATCCCGTGGCCCTTTTCTAGGGAGAGCTGGTCTCTGAAACGAAAACCAGTAATGGTGAGCAGAGACACCTGCATCTGCGTGTTCCCAAAGGCGCCACCCAACTCCCCAAATCCCACAACCTTTCCTGCCCCTCTGTCATTCTCAGAGCAGATTCCTCAAAATGGTCACACACACACACGCACTCACACACATGCGCACACCAAGTCTTTAAGTATATATCACCTGTGCTCATTCTGCAAGTCATTTTTCTAGAAATGTTAGTTATGGGGCAAGGGAGGGAGAAAGACATGTTTATAGGCCACCCCAGTGGCAAGTTGTAAAAGGTACCATAGACATGGAAATGGGAACGGCTCTAAAACTCAGAGGTGGTCATTTGAATTCAGTGCTAGTGCCCCACTATAAATCTGCCCTTTGCAGCTGTCACTGGAAGGAAAAGTCTGCCTTGTGGGGGAATGGGACCGAAGCCCATTACCAGGAGTGTTTCCTTGTCAGCCCCCGCACCACTTGCACAGAGAGTGATTGGTTTTACACCAAGCTCATGCCCGTCAGCAAGCCCGACAGAGCTGATTTCTTTCCATCAAAGGAGCAACGTGCCTGGCGAAGGCACAGGCGAGCAGCAAACCCCTGGAAAGCACCCTTCTTGTGACAACCCTGCTTTTGTGTTTCCCGTGGAAGGCCCGGGGAACCGAATGAAAAGTAGAACTTACAGGTCCCTAGGCAGAGGGCAGACTTTGTCTGCTTTGAAAAGAACAGATCACTGGTGGTTCAAATCCACCAGTCTCTCCTTGGGAGAAAAATGAGCTATCTATTCCCTTAAAACCTAAAAAACAGCAACACTATGTAGGATGACAGCGAGTTGAAACTGCCAGTGGGTTTGATTTTGGTGTTTCAAGTGGGTCCCTGGCTGGCTTCAAAGGTTTCTTCTTGGCTACTAAGTGCGAGACTCATGATTTAAGCCCACTCAGCAATGAACAGCAACCTGCCTCAGTAAAGATTATAGAGGCAAGAGAACTCTCTGGAGCAGTTCTCCTGGGTAACACACAGGGTCACTCTGTGTCTAAAGTAACTTAGTGACAATGGGTTAGATATTTTATGCAGGGGATTCCGTTACAATTCAATTCACTTGGACACCATGAGTCTTGTCTCACTACAGCTCCAGGCCCCCTACAACATCAAAGAGATGACAAAGACTCTAAGAGCTAGGAGTTCACTGGGGATTTTTAGTTCCTGGTGGTTTTTTAAACAAAAACCAAGTCTCTGTTCTTTGTGAGCATTCAGTACCCCAACTCTCCAAGGGGTCCGGGGCTAAGGAACAGAGATCTTGAAAGGGTAGCCAATGGAGAGAGAAGTCCAGTCTCGATCTTGTAGTGCTGATAGCCATGCTCGGACTCTGCAGCAGGGGACTGAAGGGCGTCTTGGCTGCCAGCTGTGGAGACGCATAACTGTGGACCAATGACTGTCTCCTGTTTACTGTTCCTGACTTGTGGCAAACTATTGGTTTTCCTAATAAACCACCACAATTGTATTGTCTGTGAGTTCTGGGTGGGTGTTGCAATGAATTTATCAAGCCGAGTGTAGAAGCACAGTGTTCCAAGGGGCATGACGGGTGTTAGACTAGAGAGAGATGGAGGGTGAAGGCAGGTCTGATCCCTGCCTTGTGGCAACAGACATGCCAGAGGAGATCAGAGATGGCCCTCCATGCCTTCCACTGCAGTGCCAGAGGGAACCCACCAGAACACCAAGCCAACTGTCCTTGAGCCCATCCACACTCCCAGTGACCTACAGGGCGGACTAGGTCTGCTGCCCAGAGTTTCTGAGATGACAAGACTGTACTGGATGAGAGAGTCTTTCTCCTGCAGAATAAGGTTAGTGGAGTTGAACTGCTGACTGTGTAATTGCAACGCTGCCAGGATGTCTTGATAGAACCTGTAACTCTCCATTACGCTAGAGAAGGGTCACTTCTCAGTTGCACAGCCAGTTATCCGGCTCTGGCATCTCTTCAAAGGCAGGTGTGGCACTCCAGAACACTCACCATTTGGGACCACTTTTCCTAGACCTCAAAAACAGGTCACCCAAGCAGTAATGAACAAGCTCAGCAGGGATAGAGAGGGTGTCAGACCCAGGGGTCCACTCAAGTATGGAAAAGGAGCTACATTTCCACACCACAGAGCAATTCCATGCAGCCTTCATCTGCCACCAGGGCAAGGTTACCTTTGGTTCATTGTAGGGAAAAGCACTTATTTTAATGAAACCTCCACAGGAAAGTCTACCCCCTAGGAAAGTCAATGAACACTCTTGGGACGGGTCTTCAAGAGTGTCCCCACTGGGTTTTCTTGGCAGTAATCTTTACGAAAACAGACCATCACAGGTTTCTCCTGCTGAGGAGTTAGAAGGGTTCGAACTGCTAACCTTTGGATGGGCAGCTGAGAGTTGAGCCTTTGTGTCAGCAGGGACCCATACGGAACAGTCAGATAAATAGAATGTTCTTCCTCCGAGACGGGAACCTTTGAAAAATAAGTGACCGTCTTCCCTTCCATTATGTGGCTCAAAACTAGAGAAGAAGGAGGAAAGTCACTACTCCAGATGCAAACTGTCTCTGGTCCAGTGTTCACATGGACAATCAGGGGTCTTCAGGGTGGTACAAGGGCTGGCAACAGGGAGCACAAGGCAGCCGGAGCAAAGGGGCCCTGGCCGCAGCAGTGAATCTACACAATCAGATCAGAGAGAGTCCAAGCAGAGCAGTGCCAAGAATGCAAGTGGTCTCTAGTGCAGCAAAGTCTGCAGACTTGACAACAGCCCGGCGGGGCTATTACCATATCAAAAGAAAGGCACAGGAGGCAGGGCAGAGAGGTGGTGGACCATGAAAGCAGACAAAAGGGTGGCCTGGGAGCCCACCCATGCTCTCTCTAGAGGAGGGCAAAGGCCACCCACACATTTGCTCCTCTCCACCACCCCCCAACACCCCGCCAGCCCCGCCAAATGGAAGCCCATCCCATGGTGGAACCAGGCAAGAAAGGAATGGGGAACCACTGCCATAGAGACAATTCTGAGGCATAATCTGACCCTACAGGACAGGGCAGAACAGCACCTTATGGCTTCTGAGACCATAAATCTATATGGGACCAGAGAGCCTCATCTTTCTTCTGTGGAGCAGCTGGGGGATTTGCGCCACCACCCACCTATTGTTCAGCAACCTGCACGCACTGCGCTATGCCAGCAGGGCTCCTCCTGGCCAGAGCAGATCCCCAGGGGATTCCATGCTTAACAAGTGCCCTCCTGAAGTTTGTGTCCAGCGCGACAAGCTGTTTTTTAAAAAATGTCAGTGACCTTGATTACATACCTCACAGTTCTTGTCCAATGGTGTCCAAGTCCCCAGAATTGCATCTCCCCCTACGAGACAGCTCTGAGCTGGGAGTTGGGTTTCCTGAGCTGCTTTCCAGAGCCTACATGGTGTGAATCTGGAGATTCACCCATCAGGTATTGATTATTGAGACACAGGGCGCAAGTTCTTTCTTGGCCAAGCCCCTCAATTCTACAAGGTCTTATAAACCCACATATTTCCATCAGTACAGCCGAGTGAACTAGATTGACATCTTACGCAGGAAATGTAGCCATGGCACAAAGTGCCAGCATGCTCACTGCTTTCCCGCCCCCTCTTCTTAATTCTCATTTCAAGGCCACCTTGCATTTAAACAAAAAAACTTGTAACTCTAGGACAAGCTGCAAAAGAGTCTTGGCAAACATCGCAGGGTCTGTTCGCTCGTCCTTCGTACAAAACAGCATTCTGCTACATCGCCGCAGTCTTGTGGTTGCTGAGTTCCAGCACGTCAATCCCCATTCACAACCAGCCTCAGTGACAGAATTGACTTGCTCCATAAGATTTCTGTGGCTGTGATCTTTAAGGACAGAGAATGCCAGGTCTTTCTTCCACAGAACCCTGAACTCCATCACAATACCACCACCGAAATCAACATTTGATACAAATTCTCTTTGCTCCTCAGAGAACATGCAAATTCCATCAAATGTCCCTCAAAATGTAATTTTGATAACAAAAGCATCCAGGCAAAGGTAACTACCATTAGTTCTCTCTTTAGTGTCCTTCATTCTAAAACACTTCCGTAGTCTTTCCTTAATTTGTCTGACCTTGACACTTGCACAGACTACAGCCCCGTTGTTTTGTGTAACACTCCTCAGTTGGGTTTCACCTGGTGCTTCCTCTGATTAGATACAGGTTATGCATCTTTGACAGGAATCCCACAGACAAGTGATTCTGGGTCCCTCTCCTTGTGTCTTAACAGAGGTTGCATGATTTTGATTGGTCTTGCAGCTGATATTGTTGCTGTTTTGGGACCCAGTTTGTTTTTACATAGGAGATTAGGGAGGTCTGTGGGTGCACCTTAGTCTCTACCTTCTCTTCCTTCTTTCAGATGTGCAGATCCCCTACTAGGGAATTCTGGGACAGTCATAGCAGCTATCTTAGAACTACATGGATAGAGACCAGATAAAGTTTAAGAAAGGAAAACAGAGAGACAATGATGCTTTTGTGAGCCAAAAAAAGAATACCACACATCCTTCTCACACTATGTTTTCACAGAGAGATAAGGGCAAATTCCTTTTTCTCACACAGGAAAGGCACTACCTAACTCACTCCTTTCAGGTGAGCTTCTTCCGGCTAAGGATGGAGATGCCAACTATACAAAAAAAAAGGAGAATGTGGTCTCTTACAGAAATGTTAGCACTAATCAGCTACAGTGCAGAACAGAAAAGGAGAAACAAGAGACTATATACCTCACATCTACTAGATCTATTGTCAACAAAGTCTGACATGGTCAGGAGGCAAGAAAAAGCAAATGGACTGCCACGGGGTCAGTTCTGACTCATGGTGGCCCTCTAGGAGAGTGTAGAACTGTCTCTGTGAGTTTCAGAGATGTCAACTCTTTTCAGGAGTAGAAAGCCTCACCTTGCCCCTGTTAGCTGCCCAATGCTTAAACACTGTCCCACCAAGGCTTCTTCCAGAGGCAGCAAGGAGATGCAAATAGGATCCGTGGTCGGATTGTGAGCATAGGGGAGCTAGAAGTAAGAAGGGATGGGAGGAAGGCAGGGGCCAGATCAGAAAGGTTCATCAACAGTCGACATCTTTTTCCTTACACAGTGGGGAAACCCTGAAGGATTTAAGGTAATTGGTGAGATTTGGCCATTACTTCTACAGTCATCTGTGGAATCATCCTGCAGAGGGGATCAGGAGAGAAACAGAAGCAAGAACAAGAAGACCAGTGCAATCATTTCCCCACACCACACACTGAAGAGCAGGGGGAGTGCAACAACCAGAGGAGACTCATAGGCCCACGGGCGGCAGTAGCCACAGTATTTCTGTGGGCGTGTCAGAGGGAGGGAGGAAAGTGTCTGGAAGGTCAGAATGCAATCGTCAGCATCCGGAGAATGAGAGAGGCTGGTGGTGAGTTGCGTACGTTCATACCCTAACCAATTCTCTCACTCTTCACCGGGGGAGCCTCCTGCCCCCTCACTCACTGGTGGCTGGAGTGAATTGAGGGCAGAGCTTGCGATCGTGGCTGCCACGGCCTGCTGTGTTTTCACCTTGCTGTTTGATGACACTTGCTCCTCGTGTTGCCTGCTGCGGTGATTATTGTGGGTGTAGCGGAGAGTCACAGCATTAGGGGGTTGGAGGGCGCATTATGCTTCTCATCCTGGTCACTGATGTTCTAAGTACTTCCAGATTTGGGAGGAGGCTGTGAGGGGGAAGTAGGACAGTCAATTGTAGACTTGATAACCGGTTTTATTTTGTGAGCTCACGAGTTCCTTAAGAAAACTTAAAAAAATACCCCACAGTACTAAAAGAGACCAGGCTCAGGGCCCACGGCTTTACCATATCTGCCAAGAGCTCTAGTGGCATAATGGTTATGGGCTTGACTGCTAAGGACAAGTTCAGCAGGTTGAAACGGACCAGGTGTTGTGTGGGAGAGAGAGAGGGCTCTCTTCTCCTGTGAAGAGGACAGTCTCAGAAGGCCACAAGGGCCACTCCAGCCTGGGCTATGGGCTTCCTGTGCCTCAGTATGGATTCAAAGGCAGTGCGTTTGGTTTATTTGCTCACTTCCGACCTATGTGTCCTTTAAAGACATTTGGTCAAGGTCTTGACCCCAATTTTTGTTCTGGGTCGCTAATGTGAAGCTAGTGCTCTTGCAACCTATTGTCTGAAACCACTTCTCCCACCTCCATCCAATGAGCAGATCTTATGGTCTGAGATGGAAAACTGGGACTTTCCAACTAAAATAGCACACAAACAACTGCATAGCCATTTTACACCTTTAGAAAAAATGTGGAGAAGAAAATGCAATAATATCGTTGAATACAATGGTTCTTTTCAAAGCAGTATCAGCAATTTTTCCTTTTATAAATCAACATCATCTTGTGTGCCTTAAATGAGCGGGGATTATGAAAATACTGAGTCATACACAGTCATTCTTTGTCCCAGCTCTCTCTGGTGAGAACCTTGAGCACTTTCGTGATGACATGACCAAGTGTAATGAGTAGTGGATTTTGATTTTACCGGGGATCACTGTTCCTTCCAAATTACTGGCTGATAACCTTACATGAAGTCACTCACACACCTTTCACTAGCTGCCATCAAGTCATTTCTGACTCAGATCAACTCTATAAGATGAGTGAAACTGCCTCTTCAGTTTTCTGAGACTTTAAATTTTTATGGGAGCAGATCACCTCATCTTTTTCCCTTGGAACAGCTGGTGGGCTCAAACTACTGACCTTGTGGTTAGCAGCTCGCTGGGTGGCTGACTACATGACCAGGACTCCTCTACACACCGGGAGAACTCAGTATCTTCATAAAGACAATGGACACATTTGTAGGAGTGAACAGAAAAAGCAATGCTGACATCACAATTCTAAGGTACGTCCAAAATTAGTGAATTATCTTAGACCCCATATTATAAAGTTGACTTTGAGTCACAGTAACCCTATCGAACAGTGTAGAATTACTCCTTAGAGCTGCCAAGGTTACACATCTTTATGAGAGGGAATAGCATCATCTGCCTCTTGGAGAGCAGTGATGGGTTTGAGCTGTCAACCCAGTGATTCACAACTCAACACTTAACCCAGAGCCCCACGCGTTGGCTAATGCCCTACAATGCATGAAAGCTTTGGGGATGATATTTTCTAAGGTCTAAGATTTGCTTGCATTGTTATCTCACAAGCGTAGAAGCCCTGATGGTGCAGTGGTGATGGGTTGGGCTGCAATCTGCCTGGTCAGCAGTTCAAAAGCACCGACAGCTTGGCGGAAGAAAGACTGGGCTCTCTACTCCTGTAAACAGTTACGTCTCCTAACCTCACAGGAGGCTGCTCTAAGTCAGCATCAGTCTCACTGGCAGTGACTTTCATTTGAGTCATTTGCCTCATTACCTGCCAAAACATAAAACATTCTTGTAGAACTGCAACATCTTTAGTTTCTAAACAGTACATAGGAAGCAAGGAATTGTACATACCACTAATGAATGAATGAATCCTTAGTTGGGGTGTTGGACAATGATTCAGTAATACTGAAGGAGCTTGTTTTTATTTTTGTCCCATCTCCAACTTTTAGATGTATATATTTTCTTCCTTTACTTTAGACAGTCACAGGTGAGTATTAGCCATAAAGTAATGACTTTTTGAACACTACATATGAAATCCTATAGGTCTCAGACAAGGAAATGAGAGAAGGCAAATTCATCACCTTGAATAGTTTCATGACTGAGCAAAAAATGGGGAAATAAAAGAATGACTGCATCATATGTGTCAGAGGACTATTACTCTAAATACAAAAGGTGAACAGAGGGAACAGTTTCATATACGTGGAAGGTGGAAATGTTCTGCTGAAAGAAACTGGCATGAAAATACCCAATAAGCCATAGCACAAAACCCTGATTAACAGGTAAGATGTCTGAAAACATGCACACGCGCACTGCAAAATCGAACTCACTGTGGTTGGGTCAACTTCACAAATCTGCGAACTTGGTGGCATAGTCAGGTACACATTGGAAAGCTAACTGCAAAGTCAGTGGTTCAAAACCACTAGTCGCTCTGCAAGAGAAATATACGGCTGTCTCTTTCTCAGGAGACAGACATCACAAAGTTTGTGGGAATAAAGCCCTTTGTTGTGTATATTGGGCTCCAGCATTGGAACGATTGGGAAGATGGTGCAAGACTGGGTAGTGCTTTGGTTTGCTCTGTACCGGGTGGCTACGAGTGAGAACAGATTCAGTGGCAATTAACAACGACTTGTGTACACTGTAGTCGGCTGAGCTTCTTTGTATCATTTCCTGCTACCTAAAGACAAGAGACAATGCAAGACCCAAGAGAAACTCAAAATAATCTTTTCCTGCCTCTCACATGACAGACACTTTCATTTCCTTTATCCGTTGCCTTTTTATTGCTTTGGATGTCAAGATTCAATCTCTTGCTCAAAGGAGGACCGCTGAATGATCAAAGACTTGAAGGAAAAGTGATTGAGAGTTCAGGCTCTCATGTGAACCAACTGTAGCGGGGCGTCTCAACATACCGGAAAGGTAAGACACCACTATGGGAGGTATCCTAATATGGACACTATGTTTTTGAATAAGGCAAACCATTCACAGCTCAGTTTCACTGACAACATCATTCCTCTGAGCCTTCCTTTTCTCATCAGCAAGGTCACTAGCACACAGTGCACTTAGGATCACCATAAGAATTCAATGAGCTCACATTTGTAGAATCTTGAAGGCACTCTCTGGCCTACATGCAGTTGGCAAAACATTAAACAAATACAGACTATTTTTCCTACCAGGGGACATTTCTTTGAAATGCATAAAAACCTGAGAAAGCAAAGTCGGGTTTTTGAGTTATATCGGTTCCTAGTCACCTGGAAGGTAAAGCCCTTACTTCGGTAAAGCTTTAGTTTCCATTCATAGTCTCTAGGATTTAAAGTATCTTTCCAAGAAGAAGCAGGCTCTCTGTTTGTTTGGATATAAATATACAACAATCAGCACATGTTCTTTTCCTCTGAAGCTCCTGTCACTACTTAATCCAAGGAATCACAAAGGGACTGACTTTACCAACCTTGTTTATCTTTCTGCTTGGATGGTTTCCATTATTTTATTTACCTCCTGACAGATGAATCCTGGACACTTGAAACAAATGAAAATCTTCCATGTAAGGAAATCAAGCCCCAAGGTTGCCTTCCCTTGGGCTAATGCCAAAGAAGAATTGGATGTCAGAAGACACCCATCATGTGTCCCACTGCTTGGTGTCACACCCTATGTTTCAGCCTGGTCTCCAACTACAAATGCTTCTTGAAAACAACGAGGCAACCATGGCCTTGAGTGTGTCGCATGATTCCTGGGCTGGCTCCCCTATTAACCCCAAACCTGCCACCATCAAGTAGATTTCCACTGACAGTCACCCTACAGGATAGGGGAACACTGCTCCTTAACGTTGCTGAAAATAATTATTTGGAGGAGCAGATGGCCTGGTCTTCCTCCTGAGGAGTGATAGGTGGGTTTGAACTGTTGACCTTTCAGTTACTAGGCTAATAAGGAACCTCCCTCCTAAAGATTGTTAGGAGCAGTATACATACATCAACAAATAAGTAACCAAACCCACGTGGAAGTGCACCCAATTTGGGTTTCCCTAACGATTTCTGGAAGCAGGTGGCCAGGTGTTTCTTCTGCCAGGTGAGTTTGAACTAACAGCCTTCAAGTTAGGGGTCAAATGCCATCCATTTATGCAACTCAGGGAGCTAGAAGCAGCACACAATTGAAAACAGGCAGCTTATTTGGCACAAAGGAAGATGTGTTAGTCTGGGTTGACTAGAGAAACAAATTGATAGACACTCATGTGTGTAAGAGATATCTTTATATCAAAGAGCAATTTACATTAAGAAAACACCCCAGTCCAGTCCAGATCAAGTCGCTAAGTCCAATATTATTCCAGATGTAGATACTAATCCACAAATTTCTCTTCAGACTCTCACAGCCATCAATGATGCCGAACAGAGGAAGATTACAGGCCAGTGAGTGGAAAGTCTTGTGGATCCAGTGGTGGTAGAAGCATCTCAGCATGGGCATGGGTCTCCATGTGGCTCCTCCAGCTTCAGCGCTTTGACTCTACCAGTGTAACTTCCTGTGGCTTGTCAATAGGAATGTCTCGCAGGGAGTCAAAGCAAAAGAGAGTTGACCTCCAGTAAGCTATTTATTTCCTTCATACCTCCAAATGAGTTCATCAAGTTGCGGCTGATTGACAGGATAGACTCCATTTCTTTGCAAGTTGACCTGAGATTATGCGACTGTCACAGAAGGGTTTCAAAAACCGATCACTGTATCAGTGTATTAACATTGTGTGAGCAATGTCAATCAATTTCAAAGAGGCAGGAAGATCCAGTGTCAAATATGCAGACTCTAGAGAGCCTTTAGATCCAGCTTTAGATCCCATAGCCTAGTTTTTAAATAAAGCACACGTTCTAGATGTCCTTATCCTTCAACACACCCCTTCATTATACTCAGGGATGGAGCTGCCATTTAAAATGTTAAAAATGAGCATAGTATATTTACAAAAATAGCTGGGGTTTAGAGAAAGGAGCACTTGGCTAACAAACTTTTTAAGGCACATGTCCCCTACATCAATCTACACTACGCATTGTAAGGGAGCTCCCGTGTGGCACACAGTTTAAGCACTAGACTAATAACCCCTAAGTTGGCAGTTCAAATTCACCAAGAGGGAGCTCAAAAGACAAGTCTGAAAAATGACAGCCTATAGAGACACAGTTCTATTCCGAAGCACACGAGATGCCATGGATTGAAATCACCTGCATCACAACTGGCAATCGGTTGTAGGATGCATTGCAAATGACACTGTGCCAACGTCGAGCATCTGATGGCCTTATGTTCCCGTCACTCTCAGGCCCTCTGCCTGGCATGCAGTGGAGTTTGCAATCTGTTGAAATACTGCCTCAATGAGACTGAAGGGGCCACATGACTGGGAGGAGCAAGCGCAGCGGCAATCAGCACCAGTAAGTGCCCACAGAGACCCCACTGTGCTGCCGGAAGCACAGGCCACGGGAGTTCTTTCCCCAGCAGCAAGGCCACCTGAGGGAGCACGGAGCAAAATTACTTGTTGCTCTTGTTTCATTTTTCATGTATATTTCCATTCTGCCCATTTTGCTAAATCACTTCAGGGTAGAAATGCCGATTACAAAGCATTCTAAATAAAATATCCTTTAAGCATCCATAACGTTTTCCACCTCAAAATTACATCAAAGATTAGCCTCCCCAGGCTGGAGTAAAGAAAGAACAAAGAAGAAAATGAGAGATTCGCGGAAACAGTTAGGCCGAGGGACTAATGAATCACATGAACTGCGGCACCCGCTCTCCTGTGCCCAGCTACCACAACCCAACGGAAGAAAAAGTAAGAATGCAGAAGAAAATTCAAATGATCAGACTTTCTGATCTGGTAGGAACTAAGGGAAGGCCATGACGGTGGCCCTCGCATGCCCTTTAAAGATAAGCTCTCAATCAAACCGGCCTTTCAAGAGAAAAACTAACAGACCAGCTCAGAACACACTTGTCAGGACTGTGAGCAGGACCGTGCTGGCCCACAGGAGAAAACTCAGAGGATAGGTGAGGGCATGAAAGAAGAGGAAAGACAGATCTCAGGGAAACATGAAGAATGCTGCCAAGTGGGGAGACTGCCGCCCATGCCACGAGATCAAATCCATAGCAATGGCTGAATAGAAAATTAATGCACGTGTGTACATTCACCTAAATTGCAAAGTTGAAAAACAAATCTACAGGAAATATAAAATGCCCATGTAAGGTCTCCTCAAACATTAAAAAAAAAATAGTGGTCAAGAAAGGGTAGGAGGTGAAATAAATGGTCTTATTTCAAAAGCTTATTTCAGGAACATTTGATGAATTACATCTGAAAAAAAAAAAAACAGAGAGATCAAGCCCTTTACTTTTCTAGAGTTAACACCCAAGCCTTGCTGACCATCTTCTTATCTTCCACCCCCAGACCATTTCCTTGTCAAGGGAGAACTAAGATTTAAACCACTTTTAAAGCGAAATACTTTGCTTTCTTCAACCCAGAAGACAAAATCATTCTCTTCCAGAGGGTGCTTCCCGTGGTAGCAACTTTTAGGTAGGTCACTTTGAAGACATAAATCTTCAGGCTTCTGTGAAGGACTTAAAAACAACAACACATAAAACATGGTCATCAGATTGATTCCAACACATAGCAACGCTTTATCAAAGGAAACCCAGAGAAGCACTCATTTGTAAAAAGACTCCTCCCTTTCGCCTTCACTTTCCTCCCAGGACTTCCCTTTGTGCATTCTAACAAGGGGAGCTATTCTTGTAGGTGGAAGTGAAGGTGTTCTTGTCAAAGAAGGGGAAACATTCGATACCATTCACTCTCACTGCAAGGACCCCAAAAGCCATCTTCAGAAACCCAGGCTCTAGAAGGTCCCTATGCGTTAAAGCGTCGAGAAGAGCTCCATCCTTGTATCAGAGTTGAAACAAGAACACAGAGACCAAAGAACCCACCTATGGCTCATGGAGAATGCTACTGGATCTATGAAGAGACCTGGTGGTGGACAGGCATACCCCTTACGCAGGCCTGGTGGCAGAGTGGGTACACGTTGGTCTGTTAACTAAAGTTCAGCCATTCGAAACCATCAGCTGCTTTACAGAAGAAAGATGAGGCTTTCTACTCCCATAACAGTCCTGGTCCCAGGAACGCACAGGGCAGTTCTACCCTGTCCTAGAGGGTCGCTACGCGTGGCCATGAACTCCATGGCAGAGAGAGTTTTACATACAGGAAGGAGTGGCGGCCCCAAAGGTTCACATGGCATTCTCTGCTGCTGCTGCTGCTACTTTGCAGGTTGAGGGGCCCTGCCATCCATCTGCAGCCAAGCAATCCACTTCTAAGGGAATCTACATGGGGGTTCTGGAAGAGCTTCACTTTTCCGATAAAGACCGCGAGGGAAGTCCACAGCCCCTTCCTCTTTTGTCCCACTCAGTGTTCGAGGTCCTGATGCCTGGCAGCAGCCATCTCAAAACTCTGAATCACCCAGCAAAGGCTAAAAGCAACCCTGTTTAGAACAGAGAAACGGATGCAGAGGAAGAGTGTGGGTCCCTGACCTCCGTAGGGAAACCCAGACCACCATGCCCTAACTTTGGGTTAGCCAAAGGTCAACGGCCATCAAGTCGATTCCGACTCACCACACCCTCTATAGAGCTTCAGAGTCAATCTTTACTGGGTCTTCCTACCTCAGAGCAGCTAGGGCATTTGAAATGCCGACCGTGGGGCATTTAGCTATCCAAAGTTCACCTGACAGCCACCTCTGGGAACAAAAATGTCCTTTGAATCCAAACAACGTTTACCTATATTTCTCTTACTGAACCCCATCTGCAACAAACCACACCTACCGATATTTCAGAAGAACCAGTGTGTGGCTACACTGTAGGAACACCTGCATTGTTCTGTAAATTATCTCTAAATGTAGAAAACTAGACGCTTACGAAGAGTTCAAGAGCAAGTATGGCTGACCCAGCCACTTTGGAAAACAATTTGGCGATTTTCTTACAAAGTTGAACATAGCCTTACCAAATGATTCCAGCAATCGTGCACCTTGTTATTTAATGAAAGGAGCAGAAAGAAATGTCCACGCAGAACACCCCCACCCCACATATGTATAGTAACTTCCGTCAAAATTGCCACCACCAAGATGTCCTTCGCAAGGTAGGTGATAAGCTAACATGGTCCGTCTGTACAAAAGAATATGTTGTCAGTGAAAAGAAAGGAGCTACCAAGTGAAGACACAGAGGAAATGCACGTATATGATTAAGTAAGTGTGCAACAACTAGTCGAAAGGCTGATGGTTTGAAATAACCCAGCACCGCCTCCAAGCCAAAGACAGGCCTAAGGATCTGTTGGTAAAAGGTAAAGACCTTGGAAATGCCAGGGAGTACATCTACCTGGACACATGGAGTGCCCACGAGTCTGCCTTGTCTCCATGGCAACTAACAACAACAGAAGGAGCCAATCTGAAAAGGCTCTTTCCCGTTTGATGGTGACGACCAGACACTCTAGAAAGGGTCAATCTATATACAAATGCTATTAAAAGAAGAGTGACTGCAGGGGATTCTGGCTGGGAGAATTGGGGTGTGGGAGGGGGGCTTACAAATAGGTGGAAAGGGGGTATTTTTTTATGGCAGTGAATATGGTGGGTCCATGACATTGAGCATGCACCACAATGCATCAGACTGTACAAGAATGAATTCTAGTACAAGCTACTTATAACAGTAAGTATCAATCACTATTGGACCATTATCTTTAACAAATGTACTATAAACTGTTGGCGACAGGGAGAAATGTTCAAGGGAACAGGGTCTATGGGAACTCTCTGTTATCTGCTCCATTTTTGTGTAAATTTAAAACTGTTCTAAAAGAAATTATATTTATTGATCAAGAAAAGCAAATTCAAGAGGAGTGAGCAAAAGACTCCCAAGAAGAGTGGTTCTCACCCTCCCTAATGCTGAGACCCTTTAATCCAGTTCTTCATATTATGGTGATCCCCCAAACATAAAATTATTTTCGTTGCTACTTCATAATTATAGTTTCACTACTGTTATGAATCGGGTGATCCCGGTGATAGGGTCCTGTAATCCCCAAAGGGGTCGTGACCCACAGGTTGAGAAGCCCTTTCTTAGAATTATAGAAATTTTCTTTTAGAATCAGAACACAGATGGACCCTATTAAGATGAGCATGGAAGGTACAGTGCAGCACCAAACTTCCTCATGGTTCCATCTTCCCCCCTCCCAACAACATCACTCCATCTGCGCCAGGGTTGTCTGGGGCCATGGCTCCCACTGGGATTTCTCACTCCTTTGCCATCTTGGCTGTCCACTAACCACTTCCAGCCACATCCCATGACTCTAATGTCATTTGTACCTCTGCCACTGCCCGCTCTGGCAAAGAAAGTACGGCAGTGCCCTGGGTTACAAAACATGATGTTTCTGTGTCTTTAGGCAATTTTTTGGTGAGTTGGGAAAGGTGCATGCAGCTGTTTGTCTGGCGGCAATGCCTGGGAAGCGACTCCATGGTCATGGCCTTGGGTTTGGTGCAAGAAAAGACTTCACGTTATGTCACTGGTTTTAAAAGTTAACAGGACAGCAAGCAAGACTGGCTGTGATGAACTTTGTGCCAATAGTTTCTGTCCTCTTGGTGCAGTTGGTTATGTCAGGCCAGCAGACACTCCATGGGAGAGAAATGAAGCTTTCTACTCCCACAAAATCATTTGGCCTCAGAAACCCTATTCTCTAGGGCCAGTATGATCCTAAAGACGGGGCTTTCTAACCTGGGTTACAGCCTTGGAAATCCACAGGAGCAGGGCTGCCTAGTTCTCTAGGGGCACTGTGTATTGGAATTCATTTGATGGCAGTGAGTTTAGTTGTGATTTGGATGCCCAAATTGACCTAACATTAAAAAATACAGAGGGGTTTTTGATAAATCAGATATTCATAATCTGAGGGCTCTCAGTGTCTTTCCGAATTAAGGAAAGTTGCAACTCAGTAAATAGTCAGTGCACAGACTCCACAAGTTGCTTCTGTGGGGTTTCTCTGCCACAAACTCACTGTTAATCCACTTCCTGTCTGCAAGACCCAGACGTACGCCGGGGTTGACATCTGTGAGATCCACGACAGCAAGGCAAGATGGGTCAGTTCTGCCGTGAACAGAAGGGGCACCACAGATCAGCCCCATATCTTCCCATCCCTTCTCTTTGTTGCCATCCTGCGTTGGGTGTGGGGGTGAGAAGCTGCTTTATAAATTAGTTCTAAATCCTAAAAGGTTGTAATTGTGTGATTATTTCTTGAAAAACACAGTATTCAGCTACTGCTTGCCTCAAATCCATTCTCCTCGTCCTCTCTCCTCACCTCCCCCCACTCTTGGGGAGATATACTGTGAGTGATCAGAAGTGCTCAAGGAAAGTGAGATCTCTATAAAATTTGCCGGAAGAAGGCATTTGCTGAGCAAACCTTCCCTGGAGAGAAGTCACAGTGGCCAGATCAGTGAAGTGTCTCTAATGTAGGCCACCAGCTGGGGCAGTGAAACGGCCGTGTTTTGTGGCATAATTTTGGTGATAATAGGATTTTATGTGAATGAATCACTCCCATCAGTGCGGACTTGGGTGATTTTTTTTTAACTGCCAGTCTAAATGACAAAAAGGAATGATAGCTAACAATTTCCCCCAAAACTTCAGGTTTTCTGAGAAACACCAGCCTTTTCATATACTGTTCTAGAACTCCCCTTGCACCCCCCTCTCCCACCCTTGAAGATCCCACCTAGTCAAACTTATCCTGCTTCTCCGTGTGCCAAGCTCCCTGTCAGAATTCAGAATGCAACAGGAATGTCCCTGCTCTGGAAAAGACTTCCGGATTTTCCAAACCAAACAAGACAAGTCACTGCCACTGATTCTGACTCATGGAGACTCTAAAGGGCGAGTCAAAGTGCCCCTGTGGATCCCTGAGACGGTTACTCTTTATGGGAATAGAAAGTTTCATCTTTCTCCCTAAAAGTGGCTAGTACTTTTGAACTGATGACTTTGTGGATAAAAACCCAACCTAAAGCACAATTTCTACGCCACCAGGGTTCCTCAAATATCCCTCCGGGGTGATTTCATCCTTCCTTTCTCTGCAGATTGCCTTGTGGCTATCTCGTTTCATAATGACTATGTGCTTGCAACCTCCCTCTCCACTAGACAGAGAGCTGGCTCCCTCCCCTTGCACCAACCTCAAACTCTGTCATAGAGCTGGTTTTGACTCACAGTCACCTTCAAGGGAGTGCCTCTCTTATTCCTCTTAATTTCACCAGCAATGGTGACAATATGCTACCCACGGTTCATCAACAGCTATCTACCAAATATTTGAATCACAGAAGAAATGAACATGCAAATGAGCTTTACAATGGTCCTGTGTGGGGTAACTTTAAAATGCTTCTAAGTCAAGTCGCTTTCTGCAAGACATATTTTTCAGCTTGACAAAATATTAATATACATTACGTGCATCATTTAGCAGGAAAATAAGCGCATACCATTTCACCCTAGGGATATTTTTCTTATCTGCAGTGATGCTTCCAGAGCACAAAGAAACACAAAAGAAACATTATTTGAGGTCCTTCAAGTCAAACAAATACATTTCCCTGTTATTTCCACACAGAGATCCATGGTGAAAGGAATTACTCAGCTCACAAACGTTCCACCACATCCATGGCTGTAATTGCAGCAAAGGTAAATACCTAGGTCTGAGTGGTATCCAGCATCATTTAAGACAGGATGTTTTCCCATTGCAAATCTTTTCAAAGTCAGTGAGCTGGCAGTGGGCTTGGAAATCATGTTTGGTGTGCATATGGGGAGTCCGGGTGCCAGGCTGGTGAATGGAAGCAGGGGAGTCAAAAAGATTAGGCTTATTAGTTGTCCTGGCAGCTAAAAGGCAGACAGGATGAATTGCACAGCCAGAGGAATCTTCAAAGAAAGGCTCTAGGGGGCTTTGCAGAGGACACCGTGTGTCCTGAACTTATTAGGCTCCCAGGCAGCACACATGCTGCTCCACTTGCAAGGCCAGCTCTGTTGATCTCCACAGCTGGCCCCTGGAAGGCTGGCCTCCAGAGGCCTGACCTCCGGAACCAGGCCTCAACTCACTGGGGAACCAACCCGAGTAAGGACAATGTCAACACTTCCTTCCCTTATCAGTAATCCCCGGGTCCAGTGCAGGAAACCAAGCTCAAGCTGCAGGGGAGATAAACCGGGCTTTCGGGGGCATTTCCTAGCTGTGTGGAGGGAGGAAGCAGAGTGTGTCTTTCTCTCATCATAGCTTCCAGTTTACGCCTTCATTCGTGCAAACGAATGCTCCGGGCGTGAATGCCCATCCTGACATAACCCTGACATCAAGCAGAATCTTTGGCAAATAGGCGGGTGACCAACAGTGCAGGGGAACGCTTTATTCTCAAAACCTTTGGTCCATGCTTTGCTTCTCTAGGTCTCACTGTCCTTGCAAATGTGAAAGGTTTCCATCTCATCTGACACCAAATGCAGTACAGTAAAACAAGGAGGACAATATTGGGGCAAATTGGCTCCTTTGTTCTTCATATTTAAAAATGAAAACATGGACTAGAAGATACCAAAGGTCCTTCCAGGATTATAGCTGAACGATCCATGAGGAGGCTGGAAAATATGAATTAAAACCACAGTAGAATGCTATTTTCACCCATCAGATGGGCCATCGCTTAGGAATTCATCACAACGAAGTGTCAGCAAGACTATGGAGTGATGGACTCCTTGTGCATTCCTGATAGTGGTGCAAAAGAACTGCATAGAGAACAATTTGGAAACTGATACTATAATAATTCTTATGAAGCTCATATCCAATGTCAAGCTTATACCAATAGCCAAATCAGAGCTAAAGAGGGCCTTTTAAAGTTTAGGAGAACATTCCATCGTCTTTTAATTCACTATTTCTTTTAGAAATTCTCTTGTATATGCTCTGAATAACATGAACAAAAATATTCATTGAAGAAATAGCTTATGGTAAACTGAAAATAATGCACACATTCATCACTATTTATATAGGCAAAATGTGATTTGATTTTTTATTGTGAACTAGACAGGGTTTATATTTCCACAAAGGACTGAAAAGCATTAAGTGTAGAAGAGACAGTCTCTTCAAAAAATGGTACTAAGAGAATTAAATTCCCATCAGTAGAAAAATGAAACACGACCCATGTTACCCTATATACAAAACCAAAAAAATCCCAAGATAAAAACCTCAATATAAATGTCATTGCATCAGTTCTGTTGAGACAATAGGGACAGATTTCAGGGCCCTAATAAAGGGCATAAACACACTACCAAACATGAGAACACACAGAGCAGAAGTCATTATTTTCCTTCATGTTGTTCCATTTCCATTAATATAGTTTCCTTGCACCTTTATATTTTCATCTACATTTTAAAATAATTGTTGGTCCTTTGGTCTCTTATAGGTGAGTATTTCCCCTCCCTTCCTTTCCCACCCAGCCCTGGTTACCATAGAAAAATTCCTATTTTAATGTGAAAATCGTTTCTTGACTTTTGGGGATAGAGGTTTCATACAATATTTGTCCTCAGGTTCATCCCTGTTGCATGGTGTTTCAAAGATGTATCGCTGCTCCTTAACTTTGTATAGTAATCCATCGGATGCATGTTCCACAGTGTATATTCTTCCACTGAAGGGCATTCAGGTTGTTTCCAACTTTTGCTGTTGTGATATTCTTGTGATGAATATGAGTGTGCATACGAAGGGTACCCTAGAAAACCCCAATGCTTATTTGTTTTGCTTTGTTTTGATGTGAGGTGGGCTAGTGCATGTGGAGTCTTTCCAGCAGGTCAGACTGCTAATCATGCTTTCTGTTTAGAGGTTCTGAAAGGATTGTGTGCAACAAAAGATGCCTCGTTTGTGGCAGATGGGGGACTAGTTTTGCCACCATGACACTGCACCTGCTCATGCAACCATGGCGATGGGCCAGTTTGGAGGCAAAAAAAAACAAAACCCTAGCATGCCTCTCTTGCCCCATGCACCTTACACACCTGGCCTTGCTCCATGCAACTTCATTTTGTTTTGCGAAGGAAGAGGGACATGAAAAGACAGCAAATTGATGGTGTGAAAGAAGTGAAGACAAAAATGAGAGTGGCACTGTCAGCCATCCAAACTGATGAGCTTGAAAAATGTTTCCAAGAATGGAATCGCAGACTCCATTACATTTTTAGATTCCATCAATATATTAGATGTTGTGCAGAGTATTTTGAAGGTAGTAGGCTGTTCTCAAAAAAATTAAATACATAGCTTTGGGGGGAGACTGTCCTTTGGGGGGATACCCCCCATATAGTTATCAGCTCTTATTTCTCCAGGACGTACCATGTATCAAGTAGAGTAGTTTGAAAGTCTTTGTGTTCCCATAAAGATTTGCAGCATTAGAAATCCCGAGGGGCGGGGCTACTCTGTTATGTAGGGTCCGTCAGTGTCAGAATCCACTTGATGCTAGTAAGTGTGTTTCCTTGATTTTTGTGTTATATTTTGCTGCTTTTAGTGGTATTTCTACCTCCACCTTTTTCAGAAAGCAACAGCCATCGAGCTTTCCTTTGGTTGTATATGTGGGTAACGATGTATATATAGTCTTGTATATGTATATATAACGATGTATATATAGTATATATGTATATATATATATACACCTCCAGTACCAGTCCTATCCTGTCCTGTACAGTCATCATGTGTCAGAAGAGGTTCTATGGCCAGTGAGAATGAGATATTCACGAGGCACTGTGTTCACATTTTCCTTCTTCTTTTTGGCATCACTGCCCTCTGGTGGTGGGAGTAGGAGGCCCAGCCTTTGCTCCTGTGGAGGCGCTGCCGGAATTGAACCTCCATCCCAGTGGGCCGCAATCCCGCACAGAACCACTGCACCACCAGGGCTCAACCCATATTTTCTTTTTTATGCTGTCTATGCCTGGTTTTTACATCAGGGTTATATTCATATCTAATAATGCATTTGGGGGCTTCCCATCCTTTTCTAAACTAATTTAGTAATTAGTTTAGTAATTGTAATTCTAATTACAATTGTAATTCTACAATAATTTGAGTAAAACCAGTTTCAGGGGGCTGAGCCCCAGTGGCATAGTGGTTGTGCGCAGGACTGCGGCCCACTGGGACGGAGGTTCAATTCTAGCAGTGGGGCTGGGCCCCCTACTCCCACCACCAGAGAGCAGTGATGCCCCCCAAAAAACAAACAAACAAAAAAACCGGTTTCAGCTCTTGTCTGGGGTTTGGTAAGATTCACCAGTGTGTATGTCTAGGCACAGGCCATTTTCTATTGGAAGATTTACAATGAGCTGATCAATGTACTCTTTTGCTGTTGGTCCCTTTAGGCTTTCTCCTTCAGTCAATGTAAGTTTAAGGAGGTAGTGTACTTGTGGAAAATGTCCCGTTCCTTCTACAGGCTTTCAAATCTGTCACTGTGCAGTTCTTCACAGTGTTCTGCCACTAACCTTCATATTTCTGTTTTAATAAGATTCATCTCATTTCTTATTATTTTTATCTTCTCTTTCTCTTATCTGGTTAGATTTGCCCGAGGTTTGTTAATGTTGCTAATCCTTTCAAGGAACCAACTTTTTGACTTGCTGATGCTTTTTATTCCTTTCCTGTTTCATTTTTTTTCTGGCAGAAATTTTTGCTATGTTATTTTGCTAATTGTTGGAGATGCTGGGTTAAAGCCACTGTTTTCAACCTGTGGAGTGTGACCCCTTTGGGGACAGAACAGCCCTTTCACAAAGGGTCACCTAAGACCATCAGAAAACATAAATATCTCACAATATGTAATTCTATATTGTTTGTGACTAATCACTACGTTTTAATTATGTTCAATTTGTAACAATGAAAATATATCTTGCAACCAGATATTTACATTATAACAGTAGAAAATTTACAGTTATGAAGTAGTAACAAAAATAATTTTATGGTTGGGGTCACCACAACGTGAGGAACTGTATTAAAGGGTTGTGGCATTAGGAAAGGTTGAGAACCATTGGCATTCGGTTCTTTCTTCTTTTGTGGTTTGTGTCTATTATTATAAATTTTTTTTTAGCAAGGCAGAGAAGTT
Source organism: Nesogale talazaci (assembly GCA_004026705.1). NCBI lineage: Eukaryota > Metazoa > Chordata > Mammalia > Afrosoricida > Tenrecidae > Nesogale > Nesogale talazaci. The sequence continues at coordinate 138,253 of PVJH01001990.1, forward strand.
AAAGCAATTGACTAGGCAGTTAATGGGTGTTGACTTCTCAAGTTTAAAACTATCTTTTGTATATAAGAATCAATTTAAATTTCTTTGCATTTGAAATAATGTAACCAAACATCCCTTCTATTTGACTCTTTTAAGATTTTTGTTACAAATTATTATCTCAGTTTCCCTAATTTTAGATCTTGTAGGCTTATTTTACCTTTATTATTTCTGTCTCAGTTCACCTCAAGAAATTACCATGTATGTTAATCTCCAATTGTTTTCACTGCTTCCTCCCCCCACCCCCCCACCCTCTGCCAAGGGCTTCAGAAAATGCATGGAAACGTTTCATGATCTTTCAATTCCATTTTCCACTAACTTTACAAAAACCCCTCATGCTCCTTTCTGCACTCCCCACCCGCAGACACGAGGCACTATGAGATGGTTGTGGTTGTCACACTTTGCGAGTAGATGTGACTGGCATCTCATTGGCAAAGACTTGGGATGTTGTTCCAAATCATGCCAAGGCCAGTGCAGCATCCTCCCCTCCCTCCCAGCACTCCACCTCCCCATCCCGAAGCAAAACAAAGAATGAACTGATACAATATGAGCTGGTGCTGAGACGGGTAGATCCTACTTTAGAACTATGACAAGCAATTGCTATACTTTTTATTTCACAGTATTTAGGCATTTACATTGAAATGTTTACATTTTAGTTACTTAACTAGAAGCATGGCACAATGTCCCTTGGAAATAATCAGCCCCTGACTAGAAGCGGGTGCCAAAGAAACAAAATGCATGCCCTATTTTCCTAAAACAAACAAACCAAAAAAAAAAAAATAGTCACAGGAAGCTTCTGACTTATATTTCCTCCCCTTTGAAATTCAAAAGAGTGAAGACTCCCAACATCCTAAATTAGCCTTTGCCTGCTGCCCCATCACAGTAACAGACATGTCACCAAAAAACAATGACAATGCCAGTCTCATTTTCTCAAGGACTTTCATGCTCCCCTTTCAGTGTGTCTGTCCTCTGGTAGCTCCATTTGTTAGTTGCTTTCCATAACCAAGTCTACTATCAAACATCTGATTCTGACTCACAGTGTGTCCCTCCAGGGCAGAGTAATACTGCCCCACCAGGTTTCTGAGGCTATAAATGTTTACAGCCTCACACAGCCTCAGGTTGCTGCCCCCACCCCCCATCCCCATCCCCCAGCTGCTTCTTGGGTCCAAGTCACTCACCTTTACATCGGCAGGCAAATGTTTAACTCACTGTGCCACCACAGCTGCTGTGTGCTAGCTATCCATGGCCATCCACTCAACTCTGACACACAGTGTCTCTACCCAGTACTTCTGAAACTGCATCTCTGTGGCAGCACACAGCCTCCTCTTTCTCCCTCAGGTCAGCTGGTGGGTCTTAATAGTCTAACACCTAATGGCCAGCCAGCCCCACCAGGGTTCCTTATTAGTGAATACAAATTGTATATTTCCTGTGAAATTATTTGTCAGTTAAGCTTTACTGATTCAAATTGTAAATAAACTAAAATAGCTTATTTCTTAAAGGACCCCTCTAATGAAACTCATAGAATTTCTGATCAAATAAAAACCCCAGCCTGATGTCCCTTCTGCATTAAGGACAAGCAGCTCTATTTACACCTTGATCTATAGAAAACCATACACACATTTAAGTCAAACCTTCTCCAGCTGCTAAGAGGTGCTCATGGGCACTTTTATGTAAACCCTCATTCAAAACTTTTCCAGAGGGGTGGTCTGCAAAATATAATGACCAACTTTCAAGAAAAGGGTTCTTGGCCAAGAAGATTGGCCAAATTCTGATTGACCTAAGATCAGATCTATACATGCCAAAGTCAACAGGTGAGCCATCAAATCAATAACCCTTAAACTATGCTGCCTCAGAGAGAAAACCAGATCAATACTCCTGGAACTGTTTTGTTATAAACATATGTCAGAACAGTGATTGCCAAGGAATTAAATCAAGGCAGAGGCTGAGGAGTTAGGAGGACACTACAAAGAAGAAATAGGGAGGAAAGGAGGAAGTTCAATGAGACATGGGAAGGTCTACATCTTATTTGGGGTGTGGTCACATGAATTTATACATGTGATCAAATTTCATAGGACCATGCACACATACACAAAGAATGAGTGCATGTGAAAAAGGGTGAAATCTGAGTGAAACTTATCATCTGGCTCATGATACAATATCACTTTCTTGGTTTATATAATGTGCCAGTTGCATGCAATGATACTGCACACCAAGTACATGGAGAGAAACTGGATAGATTAAAGGGACCTCACTACACCATGCATTTTCCTATGAATCTATTGTTGATTCAATTTTTTCAATAAATAAATAAATTTTGAAGTCAAACGTATTCATTCATGAAGCGCACCATTCTTTAACTTGGTAAAAAGTAGTGAATACCTCATTAAATGCTGCCAGCTGCCAGGGCATTTACTTCCACTCTCTGAAAATCTGTCACCCCTTGTTCCTCTTGGTACAGAAACAGCCACCATGCAGCAAGGACTAAGTAAAATAATGCTAGTGAAAATGCTTCGAATGACAAAAAGCGAGTCCTTCAAATCCGAGTTTTACGCTTATTACTGTTTAGAGTACACAAGGCATCTGCAGATTGAAATGGAAAATCCAGGAAGAATTCGGCAACATATCACACATAATTGTACATTTGTGTGAAGAATAATGTCAGTAAACACAGAGATGTCCTGGCCTTGCTCCGAGGTGTTTCAGCACGACTCTATTATTGGGGGAAATGTTGGGGTGTGGGGGGGAAGGAGGGGAGGGAAGAGTAGAGAGAACATTTCTTTGAAAAATTATCTTGAAGTTTCAACACTGGCCCAAATCTGGCCATGACATTGAAAGCCTTATCAAACTCTGACATTACAAAGAACAAAGTGTTCAGCACTACGTCAGCACAAAAAGCAAAGGAGGAACAGACTCTGGGAAGTTGACACGCATCAGAGTTAAAGGGGGAAGGGGGAAGAACAGCAGGACTTCCCTAAAGTCTCTGGATACCAGACGTTCATGGTACTAGGTGGTGACTTCACTTTGTACCAAACACTCACACAGATGTGGCTATTATGTGCCATTGAACTGGTTCCAACTCATAGCTACCCGATGCATAACAGAATGAAACACTGCCAAGTTCCATACCCTCATCCCTATGGCTGCTCTGGTTGAGTCCACTGTAGCCACTGTCTCAAACCACCTCAATGAGGAGCTTCCTCTTTTCCCACGATGTTCTACTTTCCCTAGCCTAACACCCTTCTTCATTGTGGGTCCTGTCTGATAACATGGCCAGGGAACATGAGAACAAGTCTTGTCATCTCGCTTCTAAGGATTCCAACTTGACTGGGCACGCCAATTTGTTCATGTGGGGGCAGCTGGTGGTACATTCAATGCACCACAACCCAAAGCAATCATAAAGTGAACCATAATGAAGGTACTAATTTGCTTGTTGCATATGTAGCATTCCATTTAATCCCTACCTTGTATAACAAGTGCCCTCGTTATCTTTTGTTGTGTCACCAGTCACTCCAAAACTTAGTTCCTTGATATAGCAGCAATCATTTAATTTGTTCATGAAACTATTTGAGCTGACTTTGGCAAGCACGCCGGGCTTGTCTCCGCTCCGTGCAGCATCAGTCAGGGCAGCCTGACTGGGGTATGCGGGAGGATCTTCTTTCAAGCTGTTCTCTCACATGGCTGGCAAGTTGGTGCTAGCTGGAAACTGGAAGCTCAGCAGGCATCATGGACCTGGATTGCTGATTCTTCCCCCATGAACCTTTCCATTCCCTACCTGCATTTTATCACAGTATAGAGACTGGATCCCAAGGGTGAACACTCCTGACCAGGACTGAGGGATATGGCATTGCTAGGATCTGGTCTTGCAAATCAGGTAGTATTACTTCTGCTATCCACAATGAAGTCAAAGCTGTTTCGACAAAATCAAAGAAACTTTCATTAAACAAAAATATCAAAATCTGAGGCTATTGTTTCTCAGTATGTCCTTCATCTAACTTATTCATTTCCAAGGGCAGTATTTTTATTTGTTTAATATGCAGATGTCACCAGCTGGGGTGCAGATGTCACAACCTTACTTACTGGGACAGAAGAGGACTTGACACACTTGCTGTTGAGGATCAAGGACTGCAGCCTTGAACATGGAGTACAACACAGTGTGAAGAAAACCCCAATCCTCACAACTGGATCCACACACTGCGTGATAAATGGTGACGACAATGAAATTCTCAAGCCTGGATCCACACTCAGTGTTCCCAGCAGCAGCGGTGGAGAGATCGAAAGACACAACGCATTGGATACATTTGCAGCATAAGACTTTTCTCACGTGTTGGGAAATAAGGATGTTCCTTTGAGGACTAGGGTACCTTTGATGTAAGCCATCGTACATGCAATGCCTCGTCTGCATTTGAAAGCTACATATTAAATAAGGAAGAGTGAAGAAGAACCAAAACACTTTTAAGTATTGTGCTGGCAAGAATATTGAAAGTACCACAGGCTGCCAAAACAACCAACAGAGTCTTAGAGTTAATACGGCCAAAATCTCCTTACAGGCAAGCATGACACTATGTCATCTCATGTGCTTTGGATATGTTGTCAGGAGAGACCCGTCCCTGGAGAAGGATCTCATGATTGGTAAAATATCGAGGCAGTGAAAAAGAGAAAAGCCCTCGACAAGGTGGAGTGAGACGGTGGCTGCAACAATGGGCTGAAACGTAGGGACCGCTGTGAGGATGGCACTGCACCAGGCAGTGTTTCCTTCTGTTGGAAGGGGAAGGGGCAGAAATAATAGGATAGAGGGTGGATGGATGTTAACCTGGCAGTGGAGGAAATAATATCCAACAATAGTGAGAGAAAAGGGAGATGAGCAGGAAAAGCTATTGGGAAGGTTAAGTTGTTGAATGTGTGTGACACAAAATTGATGTGACATATAAACCCCACCTAATTCACAATAAAAAGTTTAAAAAGAGATGGCACATGGGACACATTGAACACCAGTTACCAAAAGGCCTGTTGAGTTGTGGGATGACATCAAGAATGACACACATGAAGAAAGCAAAGACATTAAAAACAAGAGATCAACGTGGATGTCAAAGAGATCCTCTGAAACTTACCCTTAAATACGCAGTAGCTAAAGCAAAGGGAAGAGTTCATGAAGTAAAGATCATGCTGCAAAGAGAAGACAAGAGTGAAAAGAGATTTTAGCTGAGGAGGAAAGGCTACAATCTAAGCCATCTGCTCCTCTGCTTAGTCACCGTCCCCACTTAGACCCTGGGGTCAATCAAGAATGCAAGAGGACAAGAGGAGGGGGCATAAATGAATGTTTTCTCGATGCCTACACCACAGCAGGCATCCCCTAAAGCAAGAGCTTCTGCTTTTACACACACTTACACATTTTCATCATAAATCCAGAAACAGTTGGAATAGGAAGTAACACAGCATTGTACTGGCTGTTAGAAACCCATCTGAGAAATAATTATAGAGAAGCAGCAACTAATTCTACTTTACCCATATTCTAAATGAGAAGTCTCACAGTTATTCATACTGGAATGTTAATGGATGAATTCAAAGAGCAATCGTCTACTTACACACACACCCTTTGTAAATAAGTCCCTTTTCTTTCTAGTCATACATTTATGTGAAGCTTTCTACATCTCTGCAAGACTTCTTTATTTGGAAAAGAAATCCCTGCAGTAAACTATATGCTCTTTTCTTTCCAGGAACAAATTGGTATTGTGGGTCACAAGTAGTAACAAAAGTAAAAAGTGATAAAAAGAAAAATTAATATCTTGGTGCTTTTCACCTCCCAGAGTCTTTAAGTAAAATGTTCTTTGGCTGGCTATTGCCCTGTAGGTCTATTCAGTTTAAGACCTTAGAGTGCTTCTTCCCACTTGCATCTATAAATTGTGGGTGAACCAGAACCCCTCAAAATTACATATCAATGCTCTACTGGAAACCGAATCTCACTCTTCCAAATGGAGGATGGAAAGTGTGTTGCATAGTAACCATGTCTCTTGACGGGTACTATCAAGGATAACGATGCCCAGCTCAATCTCTCACATCAGGCTCTTAAGAGAGGTTACCATATGTTTTCCAAGTTTGCCATTGTAGGCCTTCATTTCTCCCCCTCCCCCCCCACCCATTCCAATGATCATTCTGCTTCACTCCATTTTAAAAAATTCTCTTTGTTTGGCCATGACTAAAACCTGTTCAAACTGGTGCAAGCCCCTACTTCAAGTAGCGAGAAAAAATTAGCTGTTCTCGTTTCTTGATTTTTCTTTTCATGCACATTTTCTACAAAAAAAATAGCTTCTCCTTGAGGAAAAAAACCTTTTTTAGAAACATACCATCATGTTGAGAAAGTGATACTCATAAAACCAGTGAACAAAATGTTCTTATCTGATTCATAGAAGTACTATAATTAGTTTTAATTTTAAAGACACTTAACAAACACACACACACACATCTTTCACTTTTGAGAACCATGCCCTCTACACCAAGAGAAATATCAGTGAGATGATTTGAGGTCAACCGTCATTTATGATAATACTGAAATGATGGCTCATTCTCTCATTCCTATAACTACAGATATTCTATTTTACTCTCCATCATCTACTTAATATGTGACAAATGAGGGGAGAGGGAAAACTCTCCAAATAAAAGTCCCTTCCCTTCCCTATCTGTCACCTCCCCTCCACACCCACAGAGCAAGCTTTGTGAAAGGGACAATAAGAGGCACTATTTAGTACTACAGTTGTAGTTGTCATTAACCCCATTCAATAACTGGGTAGGAATATTGGTAGGTGCATTTAGCCCACCAACGGAATCAAGCAGTTTGCTGCTAAGGCAAAGAAGGTATATGAAAACTGTGATGGTGAAGATTATTTGTCAACTTGTCTAAGACATAGTTTTCAGTGGTTTGGAAGCTATGTAATCAGGCAATTGACACAGAATTTGCAATCTGTTGCAATTAGCTTTCAGTTTCTGAGATGTTATCAATCCTACCCTCTATGCCTATAACTATGGTCGCTTTTAGGAGCAATTTCCCCATCTATGTGAATGACGTAGGACTAGTAGTGGCATGTGCCTTGAGTCACCACCCTTCTATCCTGATTCATGGACCACCCTTGTACCACCACCCTCAATTAACAGAAGTTTCCCTTGAGGGTAACAGCTACATCCAAAAGCATATATGAATTTATAAAAATGCTGATATGTAAATATATGAATAGCTATAGCAATCTCTATATACATATGCATATATTTGGTCTAATGGGCCAGTAGTTTGTCATCTGACTTGCCAATTTGGGTATGTCAAGCCTGAAACCAGTAAAGTCAAGAGGAACCTCAAGCCAGATTTCCAATCTAGAGAGCTGGGAATTGTCAACCTCTCCTCATCCATGCAAAAAAAGGCTATCACACATGATGAAGAAATTGTCAAATAATTTCATTAACATCCCAAGCAAGCAAAATTTTGCCAAAGATCATTTAAAAACATGAATTGCAGTACATTAACAGAGAAAGTTAAGACAGATTCAGAAGAGGATCTGAAACAAAGGATATCTTTGCTTTGATTTCAGATGGATCCTAGCTGAATATAGAACATGCTAGAAAAGTGGAGCAGAGATAAGATTAGCACCTTCACTAATCTAAAGGAGACCTATCCGGCCACAATCACAGTGGACATTTGTTGGGCCACCCAGTGAGCAGTTACTTATCCTGAAATGCATAGCTTCTTCCTAGCGTTCTCTAGTCACAACCCTGAGGAAGTGTGTCCAATGTCCCCCTCCAAAGTTCAGCCCTCTTTAACAGAGACAGAAAGACAAGAAATCATACCTAAAGAACCAGTGAGTAGCTGAATGAAACCAATTCTTCAGCATACCCGTAACATTGCAGTTAAATACACCCTTTCCGTTGTAAGCCAGCCAGATCTGCCTTTTCAGTGGCTTACACTCAACATTGGCTAGCCTACCTTAAGCATCTGTAGCCACTATGCTTCAGGTAGCTGTGTCTGTCTCAAAAAGAATAATTGGCTGCTCTGAGTGAAATTTGAGAACTTGTTTGGTGATTTGAGTCACAGAACACACCTGCTTCAGGCCGCAGAAAAATCGTTTCTGTTGGACAACATTAACCTAGGACTGCTTTATTCAAAAACAAATGGTCTGTCAAATAAATAAGCTTTCCATGGGCCTACACAATGTTTTAAGACTTATAAAACCTAAAAAAAAAAAAACCCTGTAAAATATAAACGCCTATAAGATGCAATTACGTGATGCCCCCAAACAAAAAAAAGATGTAATTATGATGCCAGTTTTGTCTGTTGCATCTGAATTGAACTCTTACAGAATTAGACACTTCATATCTTTTGTTGCAGATAGGATAACATTGGAATACTTTCTTTTAGAATTGCTTTTGGGCGGGCTGAGCCCCAGTGGCGTAGTGGTTGTGCGCAGGACTGCGGCCCACTGGGATGGAGGTTCAATTCCAGCTCCACAGGGGCAAAGGCTGGGCCTCCTACTCCCACCACCAGGGCAGTGATGGCCTAAAACCAAAAAAAGAAAAAGAATTGCTTTTGGGCATTTTATTTGGTACAAGAAGAAAAGCAATAAAAGATGCGTGTTTGCATGTCTCCCAATAAGCACGCACATGCTTGTACGTTAGTATCAATCATTGCCCTTATCCCACAAGAGAATTTTTAACATTCTGAGATGAGTCAGCAGAGAATGAAAAGTGAACATGCAAACTAGTCTTTTGCCCCCTCCAGAGTAGGGGAAAGAGGAGCCTGTGGCTGATGGGTAAAGAGCCACACTGTGTAGCCTTGTTGCCAAGCTTGATGCCCCTTCCTGTGGGTACTGGGTCAGATAATTTGAGGGTCTTCCTCCACTTCTTTTTTTCTTTCTTAAAAACTTTGTACTGCAATTTGGTCGAAGGTTTACAGAGAGTACCATCAGTTGTACATTTCACAGTTCATACACATAGCACTTCCTCTCATTCACTGCAGTCCCCTAACATAGCACCATCTGTCCCACTTTCTCCCTGTTTTCCTCATTTCCATGTCTTCTTGTTTTCTAACTCGAGCATCTCTAAAAGCCAAAGTGATGCTTCGGGGCGTCTCAAAGCGGCCCTGTGTGGTCGGCTGTGATGGAGCACACAGGTGTGAGTGGCACACACAGGAGTGGGGAAGGAGAAGAGCTTCACCGAGACACACCGCTCAAGAGAGTCATCAGGGTGATGGGAAAATGATCCAACAATCCCAGGGTATGGTTTAGCATGTAAAAGAGCTGTTCTATGGAATGCTTTTGCTCGACTCTCAACATTGCATACTTGACAGGGCAGAAGTTACATGAGAGGCTCACATTCACCAACCCCATAAAAATTCATCTTGTTTTCACTTCGCTAGCAAACATTGACTGAGCCTCTTAACAGCAACAATGATCACACTGATAAAACGTAGGACAGAAGTGGTTTACGGGTAGAATTTTCACCTTCGGTGAAGGAGACGGAGTTCTATTCCCAACCAATGTTTCTCAAATGCAACCACCACTCAGCTGCCAATGGAAGCTTGAAAGTTGCTCTGACCGAAAGAGGTTTCACTTGGCTTCCAGACCAAGATGAGCTTGGAGGAAAGGTCTGGTAACCTATGTCTGAAGTCAGCCAATGAGAACTATTGGGTACAAAGATCTGGTCCCATTGTAATAGGATAAAGAATCTGAAGACACTGACTCAACACCAGCTAGCAACAATGAACATGAAGATTAAGTCATCATCCATGTAAAGTATTCAACAATGGACTTGGCACATAATTTATGCATCTTACATAACTTTTCATTTACATAAGTCTAAGAATTCATACTAAAAAAGAAACACTTTCCTGCAAAAGAGACACCAGTGTTTCCAGGAAAAAGGAAAACATATGAAGTAATGTAATAATAACTACGAATACAAAGTAAATGACTGGTTCTACTGGTTCTACAGAGTAGGTGCTTTGGGAAGAAGGGGGTATTTTAGAAGAATAAACAACCCTTCCTGTGACCCATAATCAAATCAGTTGTCACAGCACATCATCAACATTCCTGAGAATGAAATTCCTGGAATATTAATCGATCCATGTTCAGATGAAGTTATCAATACAACCCATCTTGAAATCTGTAACTCTTATAATGATCAGCATTTCATACAATCAGCACCTTAAGGGAGGAAGCCTATTCAAGACTAGATTTCCAGATTTGTAACTGACTTGTCCCCGAAGCAAATGAACCAACGACAGATAATACCATCGTTCAACTGCTAGCTTCAACTTGCTTTCAAGTGTGATGTGCGTCTGTAAAATTGAAGATGCAAACATCACACTGGATGGAAGCCAGAAAGAAAACAGAAGTTTGACTGACAATCAACTAGTAGGTTTTACACTGACGGCTACTATCATAGACAGAGGAGCCCTCCGAAGCACTATGATTAGAATATTAGGGACTCCAATTTCCACTGAATGCTGTGACTATACTACTGACAGCGTCAGTGACCTAGCAAGGGCCCACAGCCATATATACACAGCACATGGCAGTGTAGGTTCAGCCTGTGGAATCCTAGCTGCACTTCGTGTTCCCTTCCAGCACCCCACAATGTGAATTTTGCCTCTAGATTTGAGTTGTAAATCCCATGTGCCTTCCTAGAAGATCTAAAAGGGTGGACTCGATTGCAAAGTCCTGCTCCAAGCCTGTCTTCTCTGAAATATCCCCAAGTGGGGTGTTACTTTGCATTCCACTTAAAGTGCACTAGACTTTCTCAAAATCAGAGCTGAAAACAACCTTGTGGCGGGAGGACAGGACCTGCAGATGAGAGCCATGGTTCACAGGAATGAAGGAGTTACCCTTCAGTTTAACTTCCGTGTTCCTTATGTGTGAGGTTACAGAGAATAACCCACTTTCTCCTTCTCTTCGTCCATTTCTCTGTGATAGAGATTGGGACATCAAAAGACGAGAAGCATCTGGCTAGAAAGACTAGGCTTTGCTGAGCACATTCCACGAGCAGATTGGCACAATGGCTACAACAATGGGCTCCGGCCTGGCACTGTTTCTTTGTGTGCTGCACAGGCTCCCGATGAGTGCAAACCAACTTGATGGCACCCCATAACAACAATGTGAGCCAGATACCATCCCACCCATCGTGCCATGTCCTAGGAGTTAGATAATATTATGATCCCCCCTTTGTTGGTAGCGGTTGTAAAGTCACTTGTGGTGCATGGCAACCCCTTGTGCGACAATGAAATGTGGCCCAGCTCTGTCCTATTTGTGTGTTTCTAAGTTCATTGCTATAGTCACGCCCTCACTCCGTCTTCAGGAGGATTTCCCTCATTTTTGCTGATCCTTCACTCTGCCGGACGTGATGTCCCTCTCCAGCAAGTGTTCCTGCTGATGACATAGATGTTCCAAGTAAGAGGACAGAAGCCTCCAGCAATATTCTGTTATCTGTTGTGTTTTCATTGGTCTTTCTTCCTAGTCTGCTTTAATCTGGAAGCTCTGCTACATTTTGCCGAACGTGGATAACCCTGCTGGTATTTGGAGCATGCGGCTCCCAGTAAAGTAGCAGCTCACAAATCCCCACAGTCGAACAAACTGACAGCAGGGAAACCGAGGCACGCAGCAGCCTATTGACTTGGCCACAGGCAGCTCAGTCTCTTGTCACCCTGTCCCTGCCGATGCTTTACATGTGTTTAGCTTCGTTAATTGTGGAAATTAGCGACAATTGATATATCCACACTCCATTCCTTTTCAGTGTTGGGTGCCGATTACAAGTAGAAAGTGCATCGTATTTTGAACTGTCATTGAGAATATTTTTTATTTGAATTAACTAAGAGTATTCTCAGATCAGCATGTCCACCCCACCCCCGTTAAAGTAGCCAACAGCACAACTGTGACAATTGGCCAGTGAAAACGAGATCATCTTTTCAAAGCCGGGTATCTGGTGACCTGACCCAGTTACCATCAATGAGGTAAGGTCCCCTGGGAGATCCCAGCACCTGGAATTGGATCTGCCCGGGCAACTGGGGTGAGCAAAGCCTCACAGGAATGAGAGAGGCAACTTCAGAGCAGGAAGGGAGTGTGCTACAGATGGTGAAATTTGGTACCCGGTGGTTATCGACACCATCAGCCCTGACACTAATGAGCCTGAGTCACCTTAGATGAATTGGTCTACAGGTGGGCTAAGTGTGGAGCCAGGGAATACAGATGCTCACACTATCTCCAAGCATAGGCGAAACTACTGCAATGAGTGGATTCCAACTCACAGAGAACCTATATGTGTTCCCAGGACTTTCTAAAGCTTCCCAGAGGCACATTCTGGAGCAGAGACTAAGAGTTTGACCCACCAGCCTTGCGGTCATCTGTCTGACATCACCAGCCCCAGCAGGTAGTCAGAATCAGAGTGGCTTCAAGCAGGCATTAGATGAAAAATATCCTTAACTACTTGTAGCTTGAACCTCACAATAAAGGCCTATTAAAGAACTTTGAAGGGGGAGGGTTAAGCACTCTGCTGTTGACCAAGTGGCCAACAGTCAGTGATATAAACTCACCTACCAACTTTGAGGGGGCAGAGACCTAACGACTATCTGTCATAAAGACCGCCGGCCAGGAAACTCCAAAGCGCCATTCTAGTCTCTCACATGGTATCATATAAGTTGAAAAATGATGGAATGCTCTCTCACAATAAAAAGGTAGGAGGTGGAACTGCTAAGAGCTGAGAGCACAGAGGTTGTTGTGCTGTTTTAGCAAGGACTTGGACTAATACCCAAAGGTAGAGAGCACAGCTCAATCAGTATGGACGGGTATTCAAGAAGACCAGGATCTTGCAGATAGGAGTTCTTATGTCCCTCAAGACCCTCTGGAGTTGTGCATTCAGGGGACAGTGAGTGAGCAGGGAGAATGGAGACAGTACTCAGAGGGCAGAAAGCGTTTAACCCAAAGCTCACATCTAAACTCTGCTGAAATCCAAATGTTTTCTGAAAGAACTCTACTCTAGAACTTCTATATGGAAATATCCCAAACCCATTCTGTTAAGGGACATTCAATGTAAACCTGAAATGGAAAACCATATTCAAGTAGAAACCATAATTAATGATAAATAAACAAATTCACTTCCTTTGAGCCTACTCTGACTCAGAGTGACCTGACAGGACAGGGTAAAATGGCATCAACCTGCTCCTGTGAATTTTCCGGGCTAGCAGAAAGCCTCATCTTTCTCCCTCAGCACATGCAGCTGCTTTCAACGTGCTGAGCTCACAGGTAGCATAGCAGCCCAAATTGCCGCCCCACATGCCACTCGGGCTCCTGGAGCAGGTACATGGCTGCCACTGAGTTGATTCCAACTCACAGAGACCTTACAGGACAGCAGAGACGTGTCCGTGTAGGTTTACAAAATGGTCATCTTCTCAAGAGCAGAAAGCCTTGTCATGCCTCCACTGAGCAGCTGGTGGGCTGGGTCCAGCAGGCACGTGTAACCCACTATGTCACCGCTATGTCTCCTCCTTTGGGGACAAGGCTTTGAGAAGGCAGTATGCTGTGATTAGTAGAACACAAGGAAGGAAAAAGGAGTTTCCAGTGACTATTCTTTATCGAAATGTCATTGAATTCAAGGCTTTGGGGCATCAAATGGTCTGATGGCCTCTCAGTGTTGTTGCGAAAATTAAATCTGGTAATAAAGGTGATAGCATTGTGGAAGCAGTAAAATAGTACACAAATTTAAGGCTATGCTATTGCTATTTTTATAGGAGAACTATTGACATTGTTCTTTAAAGAACATAGAGTTATCAAAATGGAGAAAACTATTAAGATAGAATAAAGATTGGTTAACATCTATAACCCAGGGGTAACCAATCTACATTCTCAAATTGTATCACTTCTGCATTTATTGAATAATATAAATAAACACAATTATTAATATATGGAAATATGCATTATTTTAATACATTGTTTCATGCTATATTTTTATTTATTATGTAATATTCATTACCTTGGCATAAAACAAGAAACTGAGAAGACTTCTGATTTAGGGCCACTTACTTAATTTCTTTTTCTAAGTGGTAGCTTATTGTCTATAGTTGTTCAGATCTTGTCAGCACTTGTGACAGCATTTAATGTTAATGATGGTGATTAAAGGATCCCTGATTGTGCTATGGGATATGTAGGCATTGGGTTGCTAAAGAGGTCAGTGGTTCAAAACCACCAGTCTCTCTGAGGGAGCGAGATGAAGCTGTCTTCTAAAACACTTAGTCTCCGACACGGTAAGCAGTCGTTCTACTCTGTCCTACAGGTTCAGCGACTTGGAAAAGACTCAAAGGCAGTAGGTCTTATGGTGACTAAAGCAAAACTTTGAAGACTTTAACAACAGGTGCCCTGACCATCTTGAAGGTTCTCCTGGAATGCCTGTGTCAAAATTACCTTGCTAATTTATCTCCACCTCCCCCTACCCCCACAGTAAACTCATTGCCATCAAGTCAGTTCTGACTCATGGCAACCTCGCAGCATCTTTCATTCTTATTTCCAACCAAGCAAGAAGGCTAATTTGCACCAAGTGTGCCCACTTAGATCTGATCTGCTTCTATTTCACTGTTGTGAACTCCTCTCTGCCACGCGGTGGTACACTTGGCCTTTTGCTTGAGGGCATACTCTGAGCAGCAGAGGGACTTCCTCAATGAGGAGCCCAGAGAGTGGCAGAACCACACAGCTTCCATCAAACACTTCAGACTCCTGGGTTTTTCTGCAAAGGAACACAGATGTCTATAGCTCAGACAACAGCTAGAAGCTCCTTGCCAACATCAGCCTATTTGAAGAGAAAAACAGACATAAATACCAAATATATGCCAAGTTCTCTCTCAAACAGCACTTTCCCCCTACTTTTTTTTTTTTTTTTTAGCCAGACTTGGAGCTCTTTCTCCTTTGCCCACCACACATTTTCTGATCTCCTAGTGCACAGCCTGCAGGCTCAAGATTACTTCTCCCCTTCAGAAATTGAATCTGCTCCACTACCTCAAACATCTTATCAAAATGTCATGATTGGCTCAAATCCCCGAGAAAAAGGAAAAAGCAGGAAAACTACAGGACTGATCCGGTCGGGAAGACTCCCTGGGATTATTGTCCTAAAATACTCTTCAAACCTGGAGCCAAAAATAATCCCCAAGGTCACCTTTCAGCTAAATACTGAATTTGGTGGTGCATGTGCACTCACAGAGTATGGCTTCTAAGTACTGTGCTCCTTTAAAAAATTGTCTATGGGACCAAACAATTACCTAAATAGGTCAACAGTTACTTAAAAACAGAAATGATATGTAGGGAGTAGGGGAATCGAGACTAATGGAAAGAGAACTTCCAGAGCAGACATCCTGAGGAGGTCCACTGATCGCGAAGATAGCAAATGATGAAACCCAACCACCTTTGTAAAAAACTGTTGGCTAGGGACCTACACTGCTGTGTAATCCATCAATGCAATCACAAAAAATTATTATTTAAAGAAACATACCTACACACAGAAAAATGGAATTCTAAAATAATGGGGGTTTTTCTCCCACAAACATTTGGAAGTTCCTTCATATATATAAACATATATATCATGGTTGGCTTGGACAACTATTTATCTTCTCACCCCTGAAGTCCTAAATCCTTTCCTATGAAGCGGGTCCTCTGAGATTTCAAAGCTAAGCAAGTAGAAAGCTTGACATTCTCAATTATAATCAAAACTTCTCAACTCCAGGCTGTTGAAGCTATCCCCTCAATTCAACCACAGCTTCTTCAAGCTGCAGCTGTAAAAGGAAGGGGAAGGAAATTGAAGGCTTTATCGAAACTGAGAATGCAATGGATTTTTTTCCCCAAAGTACTCTTTAAAAGCTCCCAGATGCAAATAACCACGCATCATAAAGAAGCAAGAGTATTGTCGGAAGTGTTCATCACTTTTCTCAGTCCAAACTGGATCCTTCTTGGGTTTTGTAAAGCAACTCTGAGACATAAGAACCTGGTACCAGACCTGATGGGCAGTGATGTTCCTGACCTGAGTAGGAGTAGGGGGACAACCTATTCTCCCAAGAAATGGCAAGGAATGCAGCTGTATCCATACCAACAATGACCTTTGAATGCTGTCCTGTAGTTCCTGGACCTGAGACACCCAGACCATTGTCCAGAGAGACACAATGTTCAATTGGCATAACACAGATCACAATGATAATGTTGTACACACTACTGCGGTGAGAAGCACCTGGGATCTTAAAAGGTCATGAGCAGCCATGTTCATCTCTCCCCATGCCAAGAAAGATGATGGCAAATCAAAAGACATGGAAAGAATTAGTTCAATAGACTAATGGATCCCGTAAACATTAGTGTCCAGCACTCTGAGACCAGAGTAAAATAGTGGCTGGCTACCACTGCAAACTGCTCTGACACGGATACAATTAGAAGGCCCCACACTGAAAACGTACAACAGAACTCACATTGATAAAGAAGTCAAACTCAGGTTCACAGAGGCCAGGTTTATGGGATGCATAGAGATGGATGAGGTTCAAAGGACCCTCAGCTATGGAAGTAATTCACCTCTCAGAATAATGAACCATAACCATTTAGGATCAAAAAAGCAGAATTCACCTAAGTACAAAGTTCAGAGGATTAGGAAAGTGGGAATGGAAACAGGAAACAAGAGGAGGAAGTGGAATAGGTGATGCTACCTCGGGGGGATTTCAATGGACAGATTGAATCAAAACTATGATCCACTCGATGTAAAATTAAGATGTGCTCTGTAAACCTTGACCTAATTCACAGGAAAAAAAAGTTTCAATTTAATAAAAGCGTTCAATTCTTGATCCAATTACATTGTGCAACTGAGATATTTGTGGCCTTGTCTCACTAGCAAGCTGAAATGGTTAGAACATCTGGCTAACAAGATGCCGTCCAATCTCAACCTAAGAAAATCAGTTTGCCTCTCTTTCCACACCCCAGACCAGACACTCTTCTTCCAGTCTACACTTTCACATATCGAGCAAATGATCTGTATTGAGAGCTGATTATAGGCAATAGCATAGAGAGAAAGAAATTCAACAAGGAAATGAGTCTGCATCCCTTATGAAAATCTTTTCCAGTCCGGAAAGAGTTTATTTCTGTGAATCACAAAAAATAATTGACATATCTCTGGCCAAAATGTTGGATGTTACTGGCTGAATTCATCAGACTTCTTTCCTCCCAAGCCTGTGCTTTGCTTTCACCTAAAGAATCTGGCACAAGTCTCAACACATCTCCAGCATCAATGGAGACGTTCCCGTGGTTTTCCTGCTTCTGTCTGGAGAATCAGCTGTTGGCAGAACGAGTCAACACCTTTTTTAGGGAATTTTATATAATCGGGAGGTAGTTTGGCTTTCTGGATTTCAAATGTTGGGGTGGATTTTAAAACGGGTGGACAAGTAGTCAGATGAGGCAGGTTGCCCCCGTGATTGCACTTAGGCTTAAGAATTTTCCATTTAGATTTTAGAATGTGCTAACTGGTAGGAAACTCCTAAATGTGTTTCAGTAATGGTGCACTGTAAGAGTTCCTTGGAAAGAATCGCATCCCACAAGAAGGAGACCACGCTAAATGAAAGCATGGAGCCTGAAGCTATCAGCAGAGATGTTCCTCATCTCCTCTCTGCGTATGATGGGTGCCGGTTTGATAAGGTTCTACTAATAGTTCACAATGAGCTACCATCATTGGACAATCCCCACGTGCCAGGCCTATTAACCACTGCCTAACATCACTCAGAGACCTGTGGCATTTTCTGTTTTGTAGATGAAGAGATGGAGGTTTCGAAACTACAAAGCAACATCTTCAACTTCTCAACTGCCAAGAAATGAAGGAGGTGAGATTCCGGAGCAGGTCTGTTCCAGATTCTCTGCTCTTTCTCCATGTATATGCTGAGGAAATCATCTGAGAAGCTGGACTGTATGAAATAGAAAGTGGTATCAGGGGGCTGAGCCTCAGTGGCTTAGTGGTTGTGTGCGGGACTGCGGCCCACTGGGACGAAGGTTCAATTCCAGCAGTGGGGCTGGGCCTCCTACTCCCACCA
Source organism: Nesogale talazaci (assembly GCA_004026705.1). Taxonomy (NCBI): domain Eukaryota; kingdom Metazoa; phylum Chordata; class Mammalia; order Afrosoricida; family Tenrecidae; genus Nesogale; species Nesogale talazaci. The sequence goes on from PVJH01001990.1 coordinate 156,353, forward strand.
CTGGAGAGCAGTGATGCCCCCCCCCCCAAAAAAAAGAAAGAAAGTGACATCAGGATTCCTTGAAGACTCATTAGCAACTTGCCACATGCAAGTGACACAAAACCCTGCTGGGTGAATGCCAAGAGACTTGAAACCCTTACTGACGAAGATCCAAAACTGCAACCTACAGTGTGAATAACAACTCAACCTAAAGAAAATAAAGATCCTCTCAGAGTACCAAGACACACAATCTGGACAAATGAAACTATTGACACCAGGATTTCAATACACTTGGATCCACAACCAATACCCATGGAAGCAGTAGTCGGGGAGGCAGATAATCTATAAATCACTGTGCGAAATCTGCTGCAAAAGATTTTTTGAAGTGTTGAAAGAGCAACAGTAATCACTTCAAAAGAATAAAGTGTGTCTCTACCAAGACATGGTGTTTTACTGTAGAGCTGCTCTTCAAACATCATTTTAACATAAATTATCTCGTTTGATGAGCATGTCTAAAATCAGTGCTGCCTGGAGCCGGGGGCCTTCTAGGATGTTTGGTCTTGACATTCTCTAAGAGTTATTGTTGCTCTTGTGAACTGCTAGAAAGTTGGCTTCCAGTGTAGGATGTGTCTATGATCAAGATCGGACCATTGTGCCTCGTAGCATTTTCAGTGTCCTGTTTTCAGAAAGAGATCACTCTATCTTTCTTTGGGGTTCATCTTAGTCTGAATGCTCCACCAAAATGTGTTCAACATATAGCAACAAGCAAACTCCCACTTCCGGTGAAAAAGTAGTTCCCATAGAGGAATACACACCAAAACCAACAGCAGCTATTATTAGTAGTATTTCCCTCCACTCCTTCAAAGACCACCTTGCCACATGCAAGTGACACAAAACCCTACTGGGTGAATGCCAAGAGACTTGAAACCCTTACTTGAAAACCTTACTTACTAACCCTTAGTTACATTACATTACTCTTGGAATAATTTTAACTTAGTGTCATGGTAAGTAAGGAAAACTTGCAAAATTATACATTCAGATATGGTCAACTTTCTAATACACATCATAATGAGTAAATGTTGATTTAAATAATTGATAAAAGCCAAGACAAAATAATATTTTCACCAGGAGTTTCCCAATGAAAGTTAAGATTTGAAAATATCAGAATTTTTAGTATAGAATAAATGAAGTTTCCCCCCCTTCCAGCATAAACTTTGATGAATTGATGGTAAGTAAGTCTGATGGTCTATGTCTTTATGGGGAAATCTAGATGTGTGACTGACCTAGGAAAGTTAATTTTCAGACCGCTGGATGGGTGATCAAAAGCTGAGATTATTGCTGAACCATTTAAATAAATTTATATAAAACAGAAAATACTACTTTACATAATAACATTAAGTTATGATAACAATTAGGATAGAATGGGGAAGATTCCAAATCATCAAAAGCTTATTATCAAATACTTTCACCAAATATTTCCACCTATTCCATGACAGAAACTGGTGGGAAATGGGGAAGATAAAAATGAAAAGACTTGCCTTCTGACTGGAGAAGATACAGCCAAAGTAATGTTTCTAGGTTTCATAGAGTTACAGTTCCTTAAAATGATTCATGAGTCTACGAGATCTTGGTCTCTTCCACATGTGCATCTTTTAAAATCATTTTATTGAAAACTCTTACAGACATTATCGCATCCCATAGATCAATCACATCAAGCAGTGTTGTACAATTGCTATCACATTTTCTTTTTTCTTGAACTCTTTGATAACTGTTCCACCTTATCCCCCAGGAACTCTGATTTTATTATTTTAACTTTTTGCCATATCTTACACACCATATATCCATTCACATACAATTCTGTTGTCATCAATACTATCAGCTTCCTATTCACCCCTCTCCACGCTCTCTCTTCCCTCAGGGAACCATTACTCCTGTTACACTTTCTGATGGGTTCTCTCTTGACTTTCATGTGTCGAATGATCTATGCAAATGAACCTGTGCAAACCTGACATGATTAATGAAGCAACACAAGTAAAAACCATAATAGTAAGGGGAGGAAATATTAAAGAACTAGATGATAGCTGTGTGGTTTAATCAGTGCTATGCTGCACCCTGGATTTATCATCCCTTCCGTGATGGCCTTCTGAGGGACTGTTCAGTTTATCTTACAGGTGGGTTTTGCATCCATACTGCATCCATAGTCCTTCCCACTGATATGGCTGCTTGTTTTTGAACTTCTGATACCTTTTTTGGGGTAGACACCTCATGATCACATAAGTTGGTGTGCTTCTTCCATGTGGGCTTTTTGCTTCCCAGACAAATGGCTGCTTGCTTAACCACAAGTCTCTAAGACCCCTGATGTTATGCAGTTCTGACAAGAAATGATTATGACTTTGACAAAGTCATAAAGCACCTCAGTTATGTCTTAAGTAAAATGAGTTGAATGAATTAAGCTAGGTTCCAATGGGTGTTACACCATTCTGCAAATTGTACTAGGTTTTACAGTGCGGTTGAAAGGAGAAATTGATGAGACTTGAGTTTTCTAGAAGAAAACGAGTTTCTTGATTGCAGGTATCTCAGTGAGTAACACCCTAATTCAGAGTCCATCCCTGAAAGACTCTAAAATAGATGCCCCAGAGTCTCCAGAAAGTCTACACGTGTGAGAAATTGAGCACCTTCTTGAAGTTCTCCATAAATATTGCACCAAAGTCCTTCTAATCTCCCAATCTCACTTCTGATAAAAGATAAGTATACATATATAGAAAAGCTTTTTAGAATATAATACCTAAATTATTCATCTATATAGGTTAACAATTTAACTGAACACTGATTAAAAGCACTGATGGTTAGACATAAGAGAAAATATCAAGAATGCTCAATCACTAAGACAAAACTATGTCTGCAGGACTGAGACGTGCCACAAAAACAAAGGAAGCACAAAAGTAGCAGATTTATGGTAGTTGTAGATTGCCAATCATTCAGTAATCCACTGACTTCCAAAGTCACAACTTGGGACAGAAGTCCTCTGCCTCTTCTCACACTAGAATATTTCCGTTTTAAATTCAAAGGAATGCTTCAGTTCTTTATTATGCAACGAATGTGTTTAAGGTAAAGTCGAGTTTCATTAATAGGGTTTCCAAATAAAAAAATCTCTGCATTCCATTCTTCCATGAGCCTTCCTAAGTTCCTCTTCTTCTGTATTTATTTGGCACAAAGCAATCTGTCCAGATGGATTGATGGTCATTGACAACTCTTCCATAGCTCAACTCACGGAATAAAATGACGTCGCTAAAATATACTAGATTGCCTAAGAGGTAGGATATTGCTGATGGGTATCATAGAGTTGGTCCCTACACTTACACAATAGGAATGAGCCATTACGATCCAAAGGGTTTCGCCTGGCTGATTCTTTTATTTATTTTTATTTTGTTTTTGGATATAAGGGTAAGTTTTATATACAAGAGGAATGGAACATTGAGAAAGCATCCCAACCTAGTCCAGTTCAAAGTCATAAGTCCAATATTAGCCCATATGCCCAATACCAGTCTAAAACATCTCCTTCTGACTCACGAAGTCACAGACCAGTGGATGTAGAACCCCGGTGCTGGCAAGGGGCTCCCCACGGCTCCTTGCTTCCAGGGCTCAGGCTCCATCAACAGCATCCAGTGGTGGTAGAAGTATCTCAGCTCTTCTCCAGCTTCCAAGATCTGATTCTGTCAGGGTAGGACCACGTGGCTTCTCCTCCGGCTCCTCCAGCTCCTGGGATGCTGCCATCTTGTCTTGTCCATAGTTCTTTGTCTCCTGGCTGATTCTTAAGAGTATTATATCACACCTTTCTTCAGGTCTGCTGGAGTCTATTAGTTCCTTGGAAACCTAGCAACATGCAAGCCTCCTTGCACAGGCAGGCTGTGACTTGAAATGGCAGTGCATGTAGAATGATATTAATAATAATTACATAGACAGGCAGTGGCTGTGCCTATAATACATTTAGAATGATGATCATAATCAATAATATCAAAAACTATAACTATTATTAAAACCTGGACCTCCAGCGTGAAAGATGACCATCCTACTACTGAATCACCCCTCTCCCCGACAGGTGAGGAGACATGCTTTAAGAGACATTTAGGGTTCAGACTTTTTCACATTATAAAACTAAAGCACAGAACACCTTAACAGGCAACAATGGCACTCAGCCAAGCAAGTGCACCTATCCCTGTTCCATCGAAAGCGTGGTAGAGAATTCTGATACCTCCCCCCAAATAAGTCCGTTCCCCCACTCCCCCAGTCACCCTTTACCCTGGGCTGGGGGTGCAGAGTCCGTGGCTGCCTATGTGGTGAATGTGCCACAACTCATACCCAGAGACGACAACCCTTCTTCATATCTGACAAATCGAACACACCGTGAGACTGGAGAAAACATAAAAAATATTTTGTACTTGTCATAATATAATGGCTGAGGGGGCTATTTTGTAAGCACTTTATGGACCCCCAAATCTCTAGCCCTTTCACCAGTGGAAAGGAATGTAAGTGGTAGCCTATCATGCAGTGATCTTGCTTTTAACTGCAATTATTCTAAAGTCCCTTTTAATAGCTGCCACTTAGTCATTTCTAGGCTGCAGCAAATTACAGGTAGAGGAGATGAGAGCTGACAGCAAATTTCTTCTGGGAATGGCACAAGCTCACATTTTTGCAAAGCCTATGGTCTCCCCTTTTATGGCTCACACACCATGGACACAAAAGTCCTGCTTGTGTGGGTCCTCAAGGCGAAGCAGGCAGCGGTGTGGTGGTCCCGTCCTTTGGGTATTCAGCAGCATCCCCCAAGGCTGCCTTGAATTCTCTCTGCTGATGAACAAAGAGGAAATAAATGTTCCCCCATACACATACACATAGGCTCCAACATACTTCATCAGCATGAAGGCTATGTATGAGAAGGAAGTGAAGGTGTGTGTGTGTGTGTGTGTGTGTGTGTGTGTGTGCTCTCACACTGAAAAGAAGGAGGGGAAAAAACCATCTAGGAATTATTGATATTATCATAAACATCATATGCTTCAGACACACATCCTTGGGAAAAGAGGACCAGGTCAAAAGGCACAAAGATGTCAATAAAAAATGACATGTTTTTTAAGCTAAAATAGTCCCTCATAAAAATTGTACACACACACACACACACACACACACAATCCAAAGACTAAGTGATCACTTTTGGCACCTATGAAGTGGTGCAGCCTGTCCTTCAATATTAAAAGTGTATGGATATAAAAATAACACCTACAAGGCACTTTTCCATTTTCAGGCTCGTGAATCCTGGTACGTCGCTTGTGCACATTCTTCAGGAAATGAAGCCCTCGCATCCAGCCAGGACCTGGCAGAACCCTAACAAGGGCGTGTGTGCTTAGAGCACCAGCTCATCGGTGTCACCTGCATGCCGAGCAAGAAGCAGAAGCTCGGGTGAGGTTTTTATTTTTACAGCCACGGCTTCTTTTTCAAGTCAACATGTAGCCCACAGATCACAATCATGCAACGCGAAGCAACTGTAGCAAGACTCCTCCGACGATATCTTTCTCACCCTTTACGTTTTCTAAAGCTCAGGGATCCCACGGCAGGAAGAAACGAAGGGCAACGCAGGGGATTAATTGCCGCTCCGACATGGGCTGTTTACTTTCTAATTAACATGCTGTTCTTCATCCAAGGCAGAAGTAAGACATAAGATGTGCATGCTTACGCACTCGTTTGGGGAAGTGTTACCTTGCTTCCTCAGGCGTTCTCTCTCCTCATCAGATTGTGTTTAAATTTAAGATGCGGGCTTGGCAGTGTGTGTAGCTCAGTGATGCAAATAGCGTGGGAAGGTGCCACCCAGAGCTCTCAGCAGTGAGTGGGAGGACACCAGGAAATCAACTTTCCTATTCTCCCCGCAACTCTCTTTCATCCAGAGAAGGGTGCGAGCACACACACTTGGGGCTGTCTTTGTCCACTGTGAAAGGGAGGCGGTAGAAAGGGCGGATTCCTCGACCATCTTTTGGAAGGACTCAACATTGCCAAAACGTCTGACTTCCCACAGCTGGCCTCTCACATGGCCCCATCCCCACTCACGCTGCTCAGAGACCTCATGTCCATATGGTGCTCCCCAGACTAAAGAGACTATAGCACGTGAACACGTGGCTGTCCACCCATTCCTGGCTCTTGGGCAGCCCATGAACCTCAGAGTAGATGGATGCTCACAGGGGTTTTACATGGCTGTTTTCTCTGATCTAACCTTTATTCCAAGTTGCCTCTAGGTAGAATAGAACTTCTGACCTTTGGGCTAGCAGCTCAGCATGCTAGTCATTTGCACCGTGTCAGGCTACAAGAGAGAATATAATTGCCATAAAATTTGAGAGAACTGGCTTGCCACAAGTACTCAATAGGCCAAAAGCAATTGCTCATGCCTTGGAATAATTCATGGTAAGGAGCTCTTCAGTCATTCTTAGAAGTACAAGTAGACAGGAAAGCTGGCTTTGAGGGTTGAGCTCCCCCCCCCCCCCAATCTTATGATCTTTGATAATCATAGTCCATGTTCTAAGTACTAGGCAGAACACAGAGGAAGCAAAGATGAAGCTGATACCAACATTACCTTCAGATGCTTCCCAGGCCAGCAGAGATTAGGAAAGATAACAAGAACAAGCCTCTCATGTTTGTGGTTATTGTCTTGTTGTTTCTGCTGCTGATGATTTGACAGATGGCGTAGGGACAAAGACTTGAATTAATTGTTTACATAAGGTTAAAAGGGCTCAGAATTCAAGAAGCTTCCTGAAGGAGATAATGAGCTCAACTGTCAAGAGAAAGGTTAGAGATTCGAGTCACCCAGTCGTGTCTGGGGAAAAACCTGGTGATCTAGAAAAATCAGCCAGTGAAAACCCAGTTCTATCCAGAAGCACATGGGGCCACCATTAGATGAAGTCAATTGGCTTAAGATAACATTGGGTTGTAAAGGATGAGGGAGAGAGCTATAGTGAGAAAGACAGATTTGATGCCAGTCTAGATGCTAGCCGGAGATTCTCAGAAGAGACTGCATATCAGCGTTACCTGGGAGTCTTTGTATAAAAACAGATTCTAGGAACCTGTCCTAGATTCAGAATTGCTATGTTGAGGCCCCAGATTTTGTCTTTTTTAAGTTGCTGAGATGCTTCTGAAGCAGCCAGGACATCCATGGATATTTGCTCGAGTACCATATTCCTGTCTAGGTTTCTCTCACAGAACTGCCCATTTTAGAAGACCCGAGACTATCCAGGAGAGCACACACTGCAGTCAGAATACGCCCTGGTATTTGGGAACCAGGACCCTTAAACCCAAAGTCTGTGCCTGACCCACCAGGCCACACAAATCTGCCGGTCACATCTTCCATGGAGCCCCTTTGGTCCACAGCAGACAGGCTGCCCCAGTCCTTGCCTCTTTGTGCCTCTCATGGAAATGACACATTCTCTTAGAGGGGGAGTCCTGGTTGTCCAACTCCTGGTTGTGGATAGTGGCCACCCAGGTAGCCCCTGACCCATGGCCACCGCATGCACCAAGGAAAACAGCCCCAGACTGCCCACCCTGGGTCAATCCTCATGCTGAGTCACTGATCAAGCCTTGGTGATCCTTAAGGTTCCCACTGGCTGCATGTTTGGAAGCAGAGCTTCAGGTTTTTCTGCTTCGTCTGTCTTCCTCTGGAAGCTTGCTGGAGCCTGTTCAACATCACAGCAGCATGCAGTTCTCCACTGACAGAGGGGTGGGTGGGGGCTGAGTGCGAGGCACCCTAGCTGGGAACTGAACTGGTGTCTGTGAAAGAGATCAGCATTGGAAGGACTTAACATTGCATAAAAGAGGAGGGCTCTGCCAGAAGGCAAAAGCAGTCCTTATACACTACAGTCTTCTTGGCACCGGGGCTTGCAGTAGGGTTAATCAATGATAATGGGTGTACACAGAGCATACTCATCTGCATCAGAGGCGTGCTAAAAAGATCACCTGGTTCAGACCAACTCCATTTTCTCTAAAAAAAGAAGACCCAAGGACCCAACGCAGGTACCAAAAAAAAATCCAGCAACTTTGAAATCTAAGTCATGATGTAAAGATGAGGAAAAGGTTGTGAGACGATCTAGTAGACATTCAAATGGCAAACTTTCCCACCAAGGATAAAACAAACTGCACATTTCAGAGCGGTCAGCTGACCTGGAGTGAACAATCTAGTCCTGTGCCCAACTGTCCAAGCAACTGGTGGCTTGGGCCATTCCATTGTGGAGGAGACGTTTGAAATAACCACATGACTATCCTTCAACAGTTACTGCACGCATGCCAAGGTCAAGTATCTCTGCCCTTCCCTGATGCTCTTATTTTCTCCCGATAAAACCAAACACAAGACAAGATACGAATAAAGCCGGGGGCAGTCAAGCCAATTCCAACTCCTGGCAGAGTCGTGTGCAGGTAGGCCATCACACCAAACCCACTGTTATAAAATCAATTTGGACTCACGCAACCCTGCAGGACTGCATAGAATGGCCTGTAAGTGTCTTCGAGTGTTCCTTTCTGGGAGTTGAGTCTCGTTTTTCTCCCACAGAGCAACTGGTTTCGAACTGCTGACCAGCAGTGAGCAGCTCCAACTGGAACCTCTCAGAAGTCAAGAACAAACAGCAAAAGTTGTTGACAACAATGCCTGGGCATGATTTCCATTGACAGACGTGGAAGCCAAACCAGGAGAGCTTAATACACTTGTACACGATCCACAGCAAGTAAGTGGGGAACGATTTCCACGACGTTCTGGAGGGTTCTGGAGTTCCTGCCTGCATGGCCCCACCCAGTCAGCTCAGAGAAGCATCCCAGGGAGCCAATGGGCAGGGCCAGGCCTCACTACTAGGCAGGGACCCAGAGTCAGCACTTTGTATGAAGCAGAGTCATTCTGTTATTTTCCTGAGGAAGAAAGGCTCCAGGGAAGAACTGAAACTGGTTTCCAGGGCCAGAGTCCATCTCTACCTTCCGAGTACATGCCAAAGGCTTGAGTTTGGGGTTTCCTTGTGTGTGAGCTGTTTGGCTCGAGAGAAACAGACTCGCTCAGCACTCGAGCATCAGGATAAATCGTTCCAAGAGCGACGAGCCAAGGCTCCTCTCAAGTTTCCACTGCTAGCTGAAACCCTGATAGCTAGTAGAAAAAATAATAATAATAATGTGCAATTACTGCTTAGAGACATATATTACCAAGGCAGCGATGCTCTCAGAATGTAATAAATGAAATGTGGGTAACCACACTCGTGGTCAGTATCCCCACCCCCTAGTGTGTGTCACGGATGCCTGGTTACCCACAGGAGTTGGGGGGGCAGGGTTGGTGATGAAAGGGCACTGGGGAGCAAGTGAGGAAAGGAGTCCAGATTCAACACCCTGCTGAGCTGAGCAAGAAAGGGGGGGAGGGGAGGGAAGTCTCAAGGTTTACTCCAAGAAAACGATGATGTCTCCAAGTATACAACCCAATGTCTTTGTACCACAGACTCTCAGGCTGTGGAGAGACAATGACAGGCAGGCAGGCGAGGAATAAATCGTGCCGCACACAGGGATGATAATGACAAAATGCTGGCCTCCTCCTGTGGGTGGGAACACGCTTCCATGTAGGGCAGATCGGGGCCCAGTGGGATGACAGTGAAGCAGCCACTGGATGCAGCTGCGGAATTAGGATGTTGTAAAGCAACAAAAGGTTTGCCTTTCCACATCTGACATCTGCTCTGGCCAGAGCCCAGAAGCTTCTCCAACCGCAGTGACCTCAGGCAGGGTAGCCTTGGGCAAAATTGGGGACAGAGAGTTACGTGCCAGGAGTCCTGGACAGAGCGACCTTGGGGCCCCTACTCAAGGATGAAGCAAACAGTGATCAGAAAGGTTCATCTGAGGGCAGTGAAATGGACAGAGGCAGCTAGGAGCTTGACTTTAACCACTGCACCACCAGGGCACCAGGGGAAAGAGAGGAAGCAGTCCGACAGATGCCAATGCACATCCCTGCATTGATGTGTCCAGGGAGCGGTATGAGGAAGTCAAGGAGGGTGGCCAAAGGAGGTGGCACTGGAGCCCTGGTGTGTCAACCAGGAGAGACGCAGGACCCTGGGCTTCCAAGAAAGCTGCATCCCTCCACCTTGGAGTCCATCACATGTCTGCAACCACTCTTTTGACTTCCCGAGTCACCTCACCTCTCTGCTCTAAGTTTGTCCTTGTTTATGTCATGCCGACCTCACCTGAATCCAGACGTGGGTTGATATGGGGCTGCCAGGCTTCAGGTGGGCACTTCAGACCCATCAGCCACTCTCATAAAGTTTTACTATCTTGGAAAGTCTCTAAAATGTCCCTGTGAGTCAGAATTGCCTCAATAACAATCGGTTGGGGTTCGGTTTCACTTGCATAGGAACTCAGGGACCTCAGACCTGGAAGGAAGGGCAGTCTGCACCATGCCTCGTCCCTCCCACGTCTGCTTCTGAGGAGTAGGCGAAGAGGGATGCCAGAGAAGTGGGGGAGCTATAGGAAATACCCTCCAAAAAATTCTCTGAGCATCTCTGGTCCTCTAGACTCCTGTCCCCTCCAAAGGCAAAATAAGGCCAGTCTTTGACTGGGGGTTGCTCATCAGGCACGTTTTACCCACCCCCTGTCTGCCACAGGAGCCATGGTGACATTGTGGTTACACATTGGGTTGCAAAGCACATGGTCAGTAGTCCGAAGCCATGAGCTGCTCGGAAGGAGAAAGACGTGGTTTTCAATTTCCATAAATAGTGACAGTCCCTGAAACACTCCGGGGCCCTTCCACCCTGTCCTTCAGGGTTGCTTTGAATTAGCATCTGCTCTATGGCCGTCGGAGTTTGGTCTGGGGTTTGTTTGTTTTTCCCTGCCTCATGACCTCTTTCAGGGTTTCTTATTAAATGATGGTAAAAGGAAAATATAGGAGGATAAAGAGAGATAGGATGGCATATGAAAGGATTGGAAAATGCCTTCGAAGAAACTCAAAGGATTAAGAGTCCATTTCAGAGGGCACTAGAGGAAAATCCCCCTGCTCCCAGGTTAAAATCCAGGCAATAAAAGTTGTCTTCTGGTTGCCCAGTACGGCTTCACCTGGGGGTTTAATCATTCGCTCCTGTCCACTTTCTAAGATCGAAGTCGCTTCTCAAAGGGCCCTCGCCTTTGAGATCTTGCTTCAAGATCTCCTTCAGGAGCATCTTAACTTACATCTGTCTGGGTCCCTACTGGCTTTTACATATTTCCAAGGCTGAGAAGCACAGCCCTAGGTATTCTATCACTGCTAAGTGGCTGTGACACCCACCCATACTCATTCATTTAAACGGGTTTTAACGTTGGAAGGAGGCACGAGTGGTTGCCTTGATTCTTTTAGAAACTGTTAGGATCCTATCAGCAGTCATTAGGCAGTCACAGAGTGCCCAGGTTTAAAGGGACGTACCATGTACAAACACGAAGCCAGGAAGATCTTTTCAAGGCACGGATCTGCTCCTGTTACTCCCCGCAATTCAGTAACTGTCCATTTCCTCTTTTGATCAAGGCCTAGATCCCTCGTACAGCTCATTTTTCCTGCCCAGTCAAATCCTGGCCTCCAATGTTCCCTGCCCAACCTTCTGGGGCATTAATTCCTTAGAGACCCCCCGTCTGCCCCTCCCATGGCCTTCTCCTGTCTGCACAGACTCCTCTTTTCCCCCAGTTAGATCCGTTTTTCTTCTCACATCGCCCTACAACACCAAGCTCTCTGTTATAGGCCCGCCTGACAGCAGTGCCATGTCGGCCCAGCCCTAAGCACAGCTAAAATGTGACATTTATTTGTGTAGTCTTTTAATTCATGTGTCTTTCCTTTGCTAGCATGGAAGCAAGGAGGCTGGTGGCCTTGTGAGTGGTTACCTGAAAGGTGACGGGGAAAGGTGAGGCCGTCAGTGTCCATAAAGATTTACAGCCTCAAGTACCCTATACACAATTTCTAAATATCAGCACCCCTTAGCCACAAGTTTGGGTTTTTCTTGGCATGTGGGGGTGGGAGAGGCATAAACAAGTAGCCCCATGTCATACACAATTACAGTTTTCTCTAAGAAGGAGGGTTCATCAATCATCGTTTATGAATCAACTAGCATACTACCTGCTACGTCTCAGATGCTCGATAAATATCTGTTGAATGAGTGTACACATGAATTAAAGAAGATTTGGAAATCACACCTGGGAGGCACATTTAGACTCAGCGGCACTAACAAGCTCCTGACCCAAGACACGGTCTTTTCACCTGCCTCATATCAATCTGACCACTGGACAGTGAATGGGGAAACAGAAGAAGGAAATGAAAGGTACCACAGATTTCCCAAAGAACAAACAACCAGAGTGATCCTTAGAGGCAAGGGTGGCAAGACATCATGTCACATCCGTTGGGCACGTCAGAGACCAGTTCTTGGAAAAGGCCACCGTGCTTGCTAAAATAGAGGAGAGGCGACAAAGAGGAAGAAGACCCTCAGCAAGACAGACTGACACCGACCAGGGCTGCTGCAACAATGGGTGCCAACCATGGACCACTGTGAGGATGGCGTCGGCCCTAGCGGGGCTTCCTTGTGATGTGCACCGTATGGCTCCCAGCACAACAAGCAACCAAGAACCCCAACTGCCCTCTGACCCTCTCACAAAGCAGTGGGCCCAGTGCTGTCCATGGCAGTTCCCCGTCGTCCCCTGGATAGGGGCCAAGAGAGCCTCTGCTGCACTTACCACCAGACCAGCCCTTCGTGGTGCAATCTCTGTATTTTGGGGGGAAAAAAGGCTGGAATTCAACATTAAGACCACGATGTTATCATTTCTCAGGACCTCGTGGGCGGGTGGAGGGAGCAGTTCAAACCCAGAGACTGCTCCAGGAAAGATGAGGCTGGTAACACTTATAAAAATGTGCAGCCTCGGGGCTGAGCCCCGGTGGCGTACTGGTTTTGCGTGGGACTGCGGCCCACTGGGTTGGAGGTTGAAATCCAGCAGCAAGGCTGGGCCTCCAACTCCCACCACCAGAGGTCAGTGATGCCCCCAAAAAACAAAAAAAATGTGCAGCCTCAGAACCAGTCAAACTAGTTGTGCTTAACCCGCTGAGCTGTCAGCTTCCATTGGTGTCTACTCAGGTGGCCATAAAGAAGCTCTGGTGCCACTGAGGACTATGTCATGAACCACAAGGTCGTGGGTTCACACTCACCAGCTGCTTCCCTGGAGAAAGGTGAGGCAGTCTGCTTCAATCATGAGTCATAGTTTCAGAAACCCTGCTTTGGCTCCCTGTGAATTGGGATAGACTCAGTGGTACTGGCTTTGGTTTGGTGGATGGTCATAAAATGACTAACCTAACCCGGACACTCCTGGAAGTGAATGTTGATGGGGTGAATGACACAGTGCAGAGATGTCTGGGAGCTCAGAGTAGAACAGTCATCTGGCTGTTATTTTCCTATTCTTACCCATAGGGTAATTCCTAAACTCGTTGATAGTCAAACTCATAAAACCCATTTTGAAGACAAAAAATTAACATATCACTACCAGCCACCCCTAAAAGACATCACAACAAACTCCTAGAGCGTGACAGGTTCCAAATGATTTGAAAAGGGGTGTTTGTGAAGTGTCATAGGAACCACTGAGCTTCCCGATTGTGCTAATATTACCATAGGAAGCTCTGTTCAGCAGAATTCAACTTTTGCAACCTACCTGTGTTAGGAAGGATTGTCAAGAATGGCAAAACCAGTGGTACTCCTGTGTGTATGAGACAGAGCTCTCTATCACGAAGTCCTCTCACATAAAGAAGGTTTCCCAGCCCAGTCCAACTGAACTCCATGGACCCAATGCTCGCCAGAGCCCTCTTCTGACTCAGGTAGCTACAGGCAAATGACACAGAAAGGAGAATCAAGAGGCAGGAAGAGCACAGGCCGGTGATGCTGGGTCACGCCGATGCAAGCTCAGTGGACACGTGGCCGGGCACCCACAGTTGGTGGTCCACATGGGGCTGTCCCGGGAAGGGAGGCAAAGGCAGGCAGACAGAAAGAGAAAAGAGGGATCCGAAGTGTGCCTCATCAAAAGGCTGCACCTTTCGGGAAGCATCATCAGTCTGTGAACTGATGGACAGAGTGGACTCCACGCCGGCACAAGTTGCAAGTTGACATAAAATCCAGCTGTCACACTGCCCCTCCACTCACTGAGAGTTCTCTGATTGGGCTCCTATCCCTGTCATGCAAATGCAAACTTACAGAAAACTGGGGTCAAGGGAAAGGAAACAGTTCCAATTACTCCCCTTCATCTCTCCCCAAACGAAAATAATAATAAAGCAGCAAAACCGTAGGTTGGTTGTCATTGGACAGGGGATGGCATTTGCCAGGAAGAGATCTCAGGTGTGTTCGAGTAGAATTGTGCTTTGTAGCGTATTCAGTGGCTGCCTTTTCAGAAGCAGGTCAGCAGACCTTTCTTCTGAGCCATCTCTGGAAGAATTGCGAAATCCCAAGCATTTCATTAGGAGCAGAATGCCTTAACCACTAGAGCCCCCCTGGAGTCTACTGAACAGGAAACAGATCTATCCAGAAGAGCATTTGAAAACCCTGAGTTCCTAGCAAAGTACTGTATCCCCTACAGACCTGTATTTTAACATTTTATTGCTCCAGCTATTCTTAAAGAAAAGATGTGTAAACAAAACTAGCAGACTAATGAAGATGTTAAGAGAAATCACCTAGACTACTTCAAACAAATCAAAGCATGAGTGTAGTTCTAAAAATACTTATGGTGAGATATTTGAATATGAAACTTGAGTCACACCTGATTTAACAATGATAGAATCAGTTATAAGAGGAAAGCCAAGCCCCTGTTAACCAGGTACCATATTGAACTAGAATTACATGAAGTCCTCCCAGAAACTCCAAGAAGTAGGCACCTAAAACTTCCATTTGAAAGATATGAAAATGGGACTGAGCCCCGGTAGCGTAAGGGTTGAGTGCAGGATGACGGCCCGTGGGCTTGGCGGTTCAAATCCAGCGGCAGCTCTCAGGAGCAGCGCTGGGTAGCTCCCACGACCACCAGAGGGCAGTGAGGCCTCCCCCCCAAAAAAAGCCAAAGCAAACAAAAAAGAAAGATATGAAAATGGAGGTTAAGATTTAAATAACTTAACTTTAAATCATCTACTTGGCCCAGTCAGAATCGACATGGCCTCTCAAACTGCATCTATTTATAAACCTTATACCCCTTCTATTCTGTTTCCAAATCTAGTCACCAAGAGCATTTACTTTTTCCACCAATCAATGATGAAATATAAATATCTCACATACATCCCAGTCCACATTCCCTTTCCTCCTCCTTTCTCCCCCTCCCTGGTCTCTGGAAAGTTGTCCATGAAAGAAGAGGATTAGATCATTGCTCGGATTGGATGGTAAAGGGCTGGTGACCCATCTTCCAGTTGCACTGATTAAGCAGATCATGACTGTGTATTTGTTCGTTTTATCAGGACAGTGAGTTTGCTTGGGCAGGCCCAAGGGGGAAGGCAGAACTCCCAACTTTCCTTGGCCCTTCTCTCCTTTCACTCCTCCCCGCCCCCACATCCAAGACACCTCCATGTTGCTGTGGGAGTTATGTTTCTCTTAGAAATCCCAGTGAGTCTCTTAGAAATGGAAAATTTGTCTTGTCCTTGCCTCAAATCCATCCTCACTTTTTCCCTTTCTAAACCAAACTGGACTCACTGTGATCACATCGATCACAACTCACAGTGGGCTTGAACCATCAACCTCTTGTTTATTGGCCAAGCAAGTGACCCACTGCACCATTGGGGCTCCTTTTTGGCCCTTTCAGCACCATCTAAATGCCCGGTTGCTAGAGTCGGTACAGGTTCTGTCCAGACTTTCCCCGCCACGAGTCTGATCATCCTATCCCCCCAAATATATGATGCTCTTCCTTGTAATACATGACTCCCAGGTCGCTTGCAGAAAGAGACTCAACAATGTACTCCTGTTCCTGTGATCTGTGATGGTGATACACAGTCTAAACATACCTTTATGAGCCTGTGAGGACCATCTCTTACACAGCCTGTCTCTGACCACCGCAGACCCACGCTTCGCATACAGAATGGGCCACATTATGTCTGAAAAGTGTCGTTACTACTGTCTTATGCCCACTGCCATGGAGTTGACTCCTCCTCGTAGTTCCCCTGCATGGGGTTTCTATATGCGTAAAACCTTTACAGAAACAGACAGCTTCATCCTTCTCCCGGGCATCAGATGGTGGGTTTGAACCACCAATCTTGCAGCTAGCAGCTCAACCCTATTCCACTAGGGCAGTGGTTCTCAATCTTCCTAGTGCTGCGAACCTTTCATACAGTTCCTCATGTTGTGGTGATCCCCCAAGCATAAAATTATTTTTGTTGCTACTTCATAACTGTAATTTTGCTACTGTTATGAATCAGGCGACTGCTGTAAAAGGGCTGTTCAACCCCCAAAGAGGTCACAAACCAGAGCTTGAGAACTGCTGCACAGGGGTTTCTTAGCAAACGCCTTGATTAAGGGCCATAAAATGCCATCAGAGTGACTGGGAGCTGCCTGAATGAAGAAGGACGGGTGCTGGAAGGACAACAGTATTTCAGTTGGAAAATATTTATGTGCATTTTACATATAATCCCCACATTCTTTGTAAGCATCCTATAATTAATAAATAAAGCTCTATTATGCTCTTCTCACATAAATCCAGACAGATGTTTCTGCAAGGCTATCAACTGAAGAATAGATAATAATTGAGAAAATAGTTCTGATGAATCCAAGTCACTTCCTGGCAGAGGAATAAGTCTAAAGATGATATACTCACTCTTGATAAATATTTGGATGTAATATGATTTGCCCCAAGTCACTATAAAAGTGATATATTGGGGGGGAAATAGGACTTGACATAACAGTGTCTTTGCTACTAAAAAATGAAACCTGCTGCTGGTGAGTCAACTCCAATGCCTGGTGACCCTCAAGAACAGAGTAGAACTGCCCTTGAAAGGGTTTCCACGGCTGGCAAACTGCTTATGAGTCCAGCTGCTAACCATGAGGTCAGGAGTTCAAAACCACCAGCCACTGCAAGGGAGAAAAATAAGGCTATCTGTTTCCCATAAAGAGTTTCAGTCTTCGAACTCACAGGGGTGGTTTTATCCTGTCCTTTAGGGTCCAGTGAGATGAAATTGATTGAGGGCAGTGAATGAGAATCGTTATGAAGGATTAAGACTGCTGCATCTTTTTCTTGCAGAGCAATGGTGGGTTTGAGTGACTTGCCTTTCATTTAGCAGGCAGCTGCTTTAATCAGGAAGCAACAAAGGGTTCTCTTTATTTGAAGTATCAGTATTTGAAGAGGTAGGTGTGTGTGTGTGTGTGTGTGTGTGTGTGTGTGTGTGTGTGTTCACTCACAGTTGGCATAGTGGCGATGCCCTGGTGGCATGGTGGGTTCGATATTGGATTCCTAACAGAAAAGATAGGAGCTGGAACCCACCCGTCACTTGATGGAAGAAAAACGAGGCTTTCTACTCCGATAAGAAGTTGCAGCCGCCGGGGCCTACAAAAACAGTGCGAGTCTGTCCTGTTGGGTAGTTCTAAGTCAGAATCTTCTGGAGAGCAATGAGTTTGATGAGTTTGGGAGGGGTGTGTGTGACACATGTGCTGCTTTACACACACACACACACGCACACATATACTTACTATTTAGTATATGGGGGGAAAATCAATCAACCGCATTTGCCTACCCCAAATTTTTAGAGGAGTCAGTCACTTCCCACAGAGTAGCCCACAGTTGGAAGAGTAGGGCACAGGGTTCATTATAAAAATGCTATAAAAATTGGTAATAGGTGGGCAGGACTCAAGTCTAAACTGGTCTTCCTGTGTGTTATTGGAATGCTCTCGTCACTCAGCCAAAAATGCACACCCTGGCCCAAGCCTCTCACTAGTTCTACCTCCAAAGCCACAAGCTTTCTGAAGGTCCAGGGCAAAGCCAGTTGTGGCTAGGCATTTGGGGTGAAAGAGCCCAAAAAGAGAAAGAGGAAAAAATACTTTCAAATAGATTATGCTTCAAAATTAATTGTGTAGCAGCCTGGAAAATATAATTCACCTCAACACCTCAGCCACCAAACCCCACGGCACACAATCGAGTGTTTTCGATGCAATCGGGAACTTAACAAACAGGAAAAAGGCACAAAGGGCTGAGAAGAAGGGGGGGTGCTGAGAGGGGAGGCAGAAACAGTCTGTTAGGGGTTGGGGACTGATAAAAGCAGCCTGGGGAGGCACTGCTCACAGGCACAGCCTGGTTAGATTTCTACAGCACTTAAGCCACTAGATGCTGCTCTGCACTGCTACAAGAGCAACCCAGAGAAGGTAAATAAAATGTTGACAGTTATTACATAAGAAAATTGATGTGGCCAGATTAGGGCTGAAATCGACGAGACAATTGTGAAAGGACTTTACATACAGCAGCACCTCTGGGCTTCTCCCCCGACCTGTCTTGCGCATGCTAATGGAATATCAATATCCATTACTACCCAACCAGGGCGGGAGAATGTAGAAGCAAAGGAGCAGGCATTTACCCAGTTAAATCATGCTCACGCAGACATTGCCTTAATCTTGTGACAGAGGCAGCAGAATGAACTCAGCTGAGCCTTGTTAGCTACCTGCCTAGTTTCCTTGATTCTATTTCCATTATGGGACCCCTGGTATGCACTCCGCCAACAACTGAAAAGGCTCGAGGTTCACGGCCCCCCACTGATGCCTGCGCGGGGGGGGGGGGGTTGTCTACTGGTTTTGCTTGCATCAGATTAATCCATCGCCAAGGAGTTCAATTCAACTCAGAGTGATACTACAGGGCAGAGTAAAACTGCCCAGAGGATTTTTCAAGACCGTAATTAAGAGGGAAGCCAGCTGCCATGACTTTCCAGACACAAACCAGCCAGAGCGTTCAATTGACACACTTTTGGGTTAGCAGCTAAACCCTACTGTCCCACCAGGAATCCGAGTGCACAATCACCAACATTGAAAGCCCCCAGCCCGGCTCTACTCGGACACACGTGAGGCTCCCACGAGTTGGAAATCTACTCACAGTAGGAGTCTCTGGCTTGACTTTTTCTTCCCGTGATGGAGAGGACACTGCTGGTGGTCAGAAGTGAAGAGCTTGTTAGGAAGCAGACATAACTTCATTCAATGTTGTCAGTCCGAAGGTGCCATGAGTAAAGGCCCATCAAATTCTAACCTGACACCAATTAGGTGTTAGGAAACCTAGCCTGTCTTGTAGTTCACAATTGTTCCCATTGATCTGAGTAAACAAAGACGACTCTATCAAATGGGAGGTGGCACTTTGTCTCCAAAGGAACAATGAGCAATATCCAGAGACTTCTCTGCCTCTGGATCCTGGGTATGGTTTCCAGTGCGTGGAGGCCTCCACTGATGTTCAACATCCTGCATTGGCTAGGATGGGCATCCTGCCCCCAAACATGGGTTATCCAGCCCCAAGGACCAAGAAGCCTAAAGATGAGGCCACCTGAAATAAAAGGCCGGCCTAACATGGTCAACAGCCTGCAGGCAAAAAGAGGGCGGGGATTAGGAGCCTTAGCATCAACCAAAGGAGAAACCATCCAAGTTGAAGATGCCAACCTCTGGGTCCCTTAGAGAAGCAGTTCTCAACCTGTGGGTCAGGACCCCTTTGTGGGGGGCTGTCAAACCACCTTTCACAGGCGTCACCTGATTCATAACACTAGCAACAGTAATAATTTTCTGGTTGGGTGGTCACCACAACATGAGGAACAGTGATAAATGAGAGTGGCAGGAAGGTTGACAACCACTGCCTTAGATAGTATGAATCTATCCAAATTCAAGTAAACTCACTGCCATTGAGTGAGTTCTGACTCACAGCCATCCCTCTAGGACAGCGTAGCACTACCTGCCCGTGTGGGGTTCCAAGGCTGTCATTCTTTACTGAGAAGAGAATTACCGGAAGTCACCCCTGGAGCAGAGTACTGCTTCCAGGGTTTTCTTCTCTTGGTTTCATGCTGTCTCAGTCACCTAGGCTTGTTCATAGGGAACAGAGCAAGGGCTAAATAAGGTGCTAAATGGTGTCCTCATTCGTGATTCATAAATTGCATTCTCCTTAAGATGCTTCCGTAATGTGTGCTTGGTTGATGGGCACCCTGCCCGTGAAAGAGGGTTCTACAGACTCTCAAGGCTAAGGCTGACTTTAGAAAGAGTTATCCAATGGAAGGCACTGGCTCTGAAAAACGCTGCCTCGCGAAAATGAACACCATCCTGCATGGATCCTCTAAAGATCTCACATCCTAGATGCCATCTAGGACACATCTATCAGAAATCAGGGAATTCCTAACAAGGTACAGGAAA
The DNA here is from genome assembly GCA_004026705.1 of Nesogale talazaci. Lineage (NCBI taxonomy): Eukaryota > Metazoa > Chordata > Mammalia > Afrosoricida > Tenrecidae > Nesogale > Nesogale talazaci. Next base: position 176,692 of record PVJH01001990.1, read on the forward strand.
AGCAGTCCTCCAGGCACTTTCTATGCACCTCTACATGGACCTCCTGGACCTTGGAGGCTGGTAAGTTCCAGAGAACCGCAAAAGAAGGAATCGCTCGATGCTGGTGCATGGGAAAGACATAGTGATAAGACACAAAGTGGTAACAATCATGATTGAGAGCTAGCTCGACTGGCTACATATCCTATGATATTGCATTCTTCCAAGTCACCTTTATATATCGGATAAAAATGTCATCCTATTTCCAATTACCACTGCTCCCCAACCCTCAAGGTATGTAGAAGTCTCATGTCCTGTACTTTTGAAGGTGACCTTGTTTCAAGAAGTAAGGTCTTTGATGATCTCACTAAATGATGCTAATGAAATCATTCCTGCGTATCAAAGGTCTCGATCCTATCATGACAGGTGTCTTATACAGGGTGCAGACACACTCATACACAGGAGGGAGACATCAGGTGAGGTTCCATCTAACAAGTCTAGGGATATCAAGAAATGCCCAGAAAGGATCTACCCCTCAAAATGGCAAAGGGAACATAGTCCTGCCAAGACCTGAATTTGAACTGCTAACCTCCAGCATTATGAGAAAATCAATTTCTGTTCTCACAAATCATGTGATTGCTTTGTAATTTTCTCATGGAAGCTGTAAGAACTCAAGATATTTCTTCATCATTCTCAAACAGAACCACGAGAAATCCCAAATTGTTCTTGTTCTTCCAGTTGCCCTCAAGCAATATTAATAGGGTTAAAACAACCCCCAACTCACTGCCATGGATTCTATTCTCATTCAGCACTCACTCACTGGATATTGACTCATAGCAAACATGACTCACAGTAACCCTTATATACAAGGCTGTAAATCTTTATTGGAGCAGATAGCCTACTTTTTCTTCTCAGGAAAAGCTGAAGGGTTGAACCACTAACTTTGGAATTCGCAGTCCAACGTTTATCCCACAGTCATCTAGTGAATTCTAACTCATAAGAATTCACTGGTACAGCAGAGTGAAACACACACACACACACACACACACACACACACCACACACAACACTCCGAAGTGGGTTTCCTAGACTGTCAGTCTTTGGTGGTTTTGAACTGCCACGCCTGCAGTTAGCAGTCCAATGGGTAGCTAGCTCACTCCACCACCAGGACTTCTACAGTGACCCCAGGGCTCCTTTAATAAAGGCCCAAGTGATTATAAAACTAGTTACCAGGCCAGTGTGGTCCTGCTCCTGCCAACCTACTTGGGTCACAACATTAGACCTGTGCTACTTATGGTGTTCAAGAGCTGGCTTTCGAATTGTGGATCACCAAACCTTCCTTCTTAAGTGCTTCGGGATGGACTGAGCTTTCTGCCCTTTCCGGTAGCAGCTGAGCAAATCACTACCAAGGAGCCCTGGTGGCACAGTAGTTACTCGGCAACTCACAAGGTCCTCAGTTCGAAACCACCAGAAGCACAGAGGGAGAAAGATGGGACTTTCTGCTTAAAAAAAAAAAAAAAAAAAAAAAAGACTTGGAAACTCACAGGGGCAGTTCTACCTTACTCCTTAAGGTCACTGTGAGCTGGGTTCGATTCAATGGCAGTGAGTGAAATCAGTGAGTGAGAACTACGAGGGAATCACAGTTGCCTCAAACGACTTCCTTTCCAGCACATACATTCCACCAAACACAGCAGCTCTGTCCTAGCTGAGCAACTAGCACATTTTCCAGCGTTTTCTACTGAGGAAAATTTTGTTCCCTGTTAGAACTAAAATAGCCAAGACTGTAGCCTCAATTCTTAAAATTGCAGTTCCAATAATAATCCTGCTCAGATTCTGGAAATCAGTGTTTGTGGGGGGCCTAGAACACTGACTGAGGAGCATCATCTTCTATTTATACGTGTGACTAATTTCTCTACTCAGCACTATGCGGAGTTGTTGCTGCAGTTCACTCCGTTCAAGAGGAGCTAGCATGGCTTCTCCCACACGCCCTCCCACCCGCTCCATGTACTCCCATCCGACCCACCTCACTTGAGGCCAAAGATAAAACTTTCTGCACACCACACCCGCACTTAGGTGTGCAAGCCAACACGCATTCTGCAGTTCAACGATTGACACTCGACTGCTAATCTAAAGTCTGCTGCTTGAACTCCCCCCATGGTACCACGGAAGCAAAGCCCTGGTGATCTGCTTCCATGACGATTGTCGCCAAGGAAACCTTATGTGACTGTTCTGGTCCCTAACACATGGACTCTCTGATGTCCGTCAGAACTGACTCAATGACAACCATCAACAACAAACAAGTGGTAGTGGGCACACCACAGCAGGCACAGTGGTAGGCTGTCACTGGCCACACCCATTTCTTGAGCTCATTCTCTATCCAGGTGCTCCTGTTTCAAATAATGCTGAAGCCACACCTTGTCCAGCTACAATGCTAATCATCGCCAGGGGCTGCAGTGTTGCGGTCCCATAAAAAAGAAAGGCCGCTGTAGTGACAAACGTCTGACAGTGATTCAAATCATGGAACTAAAGTCCATTCTGCACAGGGCAGCCTCTTGCGTGTCAGAGTAGGATTGTGCTCCAGAGGCTCTTCTATGGCCGATTTTTCAGGAGTTGAGCAGTAGGCATTTCTACAGAGAAGCAGCTGGGTGGACTAGAACCTCTGTCCTTCAGGCTAGCAGCTGAGTCCTTCAGCCTTTTGTGTCACCCAGGGACTCCACATACTAGGAACACTAAGCATCCAAGTCAAAAGTAACAGCTGAGCAGGCAAATTTCCAGAGGTCTCAGGGGCTCTGAATTGGAACTTGGGAAAGAAAGTATGCATGCAGGAGATGTGATTCTCAGAAGGGTAAAGAGTGCTAGCGGCTGGATGTACTGCTTCACTAAAGTGAAGAACGTGCCACTTGAATTGCCAGCTCTTCCCACTCATTGCCAGGTTCTGTACACGGCAGCACTTTTAATACTTAAGTCAATGGCTGACACTTATACAAGAACTACACCTGATTCAATATTTGGAAACAGCATCTCTTGCTGGGGATGAAACTAAAGGTATGTTGTAGAGAGGGGTAGACAGTGACTATGTATTTCTTACAGCATGGTCCAATGTACCATTTTCATCAGAATCCCTGGCAAATTGGTTAAACATGAAGATTCCTGGGGCCTGAGAGTTATGAGAACAGATTTTTTAAATCACAATCCACAATGAGCAATACATTTTATATGAAAATTTAGTATATGTTTGCTGAAACACTCTCTTTTTCCATTCTTAGGTCCTTTTTAAAGCCACCTGTCTGGATCTACTGAAATGATGCCTTGATGCGTGCACGAGTTGCAACCGTCAGCTTTATAAACACTGAGACAGTTGATCAATATAGTCCTGTGTGGACTGTGTGAGAGGGACCCAGTCAGTGCTCAGCAGCAGAGAGGCCCGGCAATCTGCCTCGATATCCAGGATAGCCTAGAAATCCTTCTGACCGTCATCTAGTCAATAGTGTATGGGATAGCGGTGAGTCAGAAGCAACTCAACAGCAACAGGTGTTTTGTTGGTTTTCGCTGTGTGTGTATGTGTGTTGTTGTTGTTGCTTCCTTGTTTTATTTTAGTTAACTATAAGAAAACAGAACTAAAGGTGTAGAACTAACAACAGCCACTTTAGACCTTGCGGTTCAAGAAATGGGCTTTGGGCTGAGCCCCGGTGGCGTAGTGATTGTGCGCGGGACTGCGGCCCACTGGGACAGAGGTCCAATTCCAGCAATGGGGCTAGGCTTCCTACTCCCACCACTGGAGAGCAGTGATGCCCCCCCCCCAAAAAAAGAAAGAAATGGGTTTAGTATTGAATCGGATTTCCAGCTCACAGCTACCCCATAGGACACAGCAGAACTGCTCCTGTGGCTTTCCAAGGGCCTATGTTTTGACGGGAGCAGAAGGTGTCATGTTTCTGCTGAGAAGCAGCTGGGAGATTTGAACTGCCTATTATGCAGTTTACAGCCTAAGAGTAACCCACTATGCCTGCCACCAGGGTCCTTTGCACTTCTCCGTCTTTTCCAAATTCACCGAGATGTCTTATAAACCCACTCTTTCCAGTTACACAGCTACAAGCACTAAGGAGTGGTTGCAGGCTGCATGGACAGATCTTAAAGGACTCCACTCTTGTAGCTGGGAGCAGGAGAGACTTCCTCCATACCAGTTATAACCTCTAGACCCTCGTGTTGGTAAGGGGATGGAGTGAGCCAAGTATATGCTCAGCAAATCCCATGATGTGCTCCAGCCACATTCTTGTCTAAAGGGTTCTGAGTGCTCCCTTTCCCGACCCTTACCCACCCACTTGTATCAATTCACATGTCGACTGTATCAAGCCTATGTGTACATGTTGCCATCATTATTTTCTAGACATTTACTTTCTATTTGAGTCTTTGTATTAGCTCTACTTTTTCTCCTCCCTCCCCCCTCTCACCCTTGTGACCCCTTGATTAATTATAAATTATTATTATTATTTTCCTAATAACGATATAGAGGGGGTGTGGTCTTGTGGCTTTGCAAATCTTTACCAGAACAGACAGAGCCATCTTTCTCCTGTGAAGCAGTGAATGGGTATGAACTGCCAATTTTGTGGTTAACAGCCAAAGGCTTTCTCCCCTCAAGGCAAAAACAAAAAAGATATTTTAAAGTAGTCAAGAATTTCCTGTCTTCATTAACATGATGTAATAATCACTATGTCTTAGGGATACCTAGAGAAGTCCCATTGGTTGTCGGTAATCATTTTCTACCTCCTTTTTTCCTGCATGTGACATCTAGTCCTTTCTGCCTTCCTCCCCTTTCCTCCCAAACACCCTCATCTCTGCCTTCACTCCCACTTCCCGGAGTAGACAGTGTCTGGCTTCCTCTGCTCACACGGTAGAGTCTTTCCAGAGCAGAGGTTCTCAATCTTCCTAATGCTGCGACCCTTTAGTGCAGTTTCTCCTGTTGTGGTGACCCGTAACCATAAAATTATTTCTATAGCTACTTCATAACTATAATTTTATTACTGCTATGAATCGGGCGACCTCTGTGAAAGGGTCATTTGACCCCCAAAGGGTTCATGCACCACAAGATGAAAACCGCTTGCAATAGGCTCTGGGGTTATAAAGAAGTCAGTTTCCTGTCCTCATCGAACTTGCAGTCTAGCAGGGGAGACAATATGATCAAACAAATCAGCACATGAATGTCAAGGGAGAAGTAAACGCTAAGAAGAAAGAGGATCAGGAATTAATATTACAGTAATCTGGGAAGACTCCCTGATAAACTGACTGGCAAAAGGTGTGGGAAGGTGGGGAGTCCCTCAAGCCAGATTAATAGTATGTGTGAAGGCCTTGGGGACAGTGCCCAAAGGGGAAAGAGGGACTGCAAGGAAATCGGAAATGGCTGCAATTAACGGGGCAGAGAGATGAGCAGGGATTCTCAAGGGGTTGTGGAGGCTTTGGCCAAGATCAGAAGCACAGTCCAGTAGGCCAAGCAGGGACTGCTCCTGCTCCTGAATTCCCACCACACTCATCCTGGACCTGCCTCCCGGTCTATGCCTCCCTACAAAATGATGAAACTTCCTCCTCCCAGCTCCCTTCCCCCAATGAGGTATTCCAGCATTCTGATCACTCCCTCCCAGGTGCAGGAGGAGACCACCAGTTCACCTGATGAACCTCAGCACGAAAAATAGAGTAATAATTGGAGGAGGAAAGAGGGCAGGCAATATGCCTTTTAACCACAGCTTCAGAGATAGGACATATACCATAAAGACCAAAAAGTGAAAAGGTCTGCTATGATGGGGACAAAAGACCATTTTTCCAGCTCTGCAAGGCATGCTGGTGGGGCAGTGGTTAAAGCACTGGGCTGCTAACCAAGAGGTCCCAGTAGATCATCCTACAGTCAACTCTGAGGCAGAAAGAAGGCAGCCTGCTGACACACAGATTCAGCCTTGGAAACTCTAGTGGATAGTTCTGTCCTCTAGGGTCATTCTGGGTCTGAATCAACTCACTGCAGTGGGTTTGGGGCAGGCTACTTCCCCACTACTTCTTTGGACCTGAGTCCCTCATCTATGAATTGGAAGAAAATAATCCCCAAAACAACCCAGGGGATTGAAATATTATGAAAAGCCCTGGTCAAAGGAGGCCCTCTAAAGACTCTGCCAGATTTTGCAAATCTAAAAATGCCTGTGACAGAGATTCCCAATACTGCCCTCAAAGGACTGTTATATAGATACGGAACGTTGTTTCTACTTTTTTCAAGAAAGTTCAATTTAAAACAACAACACTGAAAAATTCTTCCATGGCCCTAGGCCATGACAAATTGGGAACCCATGACCCTTATCCCCTGTTAACCAAATGGAAAAGGGTTCAGGTAATTATTCATGGACAATGATGTGCTCAGGGTGTGGGGGCATCATAACGTCTGTATCCTGCATCCCAGGAGCGGTGCACAGACTCCCAGGGCGGGATCACACCCCTCAGAAAATCCTGCAGCTTTAGACCATTGCTGCTCCAGCCAACAAACGCTGCCCATAGCTGCCAACTTCAAAAGGTCGAGGGGCGGAGATGGTCACTGGGCTGGGAGTCCTCCGGATCCGAAGACCTTGCGATCTCACTCACTCACTCACTCACTCACTCACTCACTCACTCACTCACTCGCGCTCGCCGCCCTCGCGCGCTCCCGCGGCACAGCAGTTCCCAAGCACAAACACACGCGCGCACCCCCGGGGCGGCTGAGTTCTCGATTTCCTCTTCCTCAAAGCTCCTCTCAGGGACTCGCGGCTGCCCCTCGCGCTCCGATTCCAGCGCTCCGCCCGGCCCCCCTGCTCCGAAGGCGCGCTCGGTGCGCCCCTGCTCCAAAGCCAGGATCTCCCAATGGAAGCCCCCGGTCGCCTTCTCCAGTCCCCACGGGAACCTCAGCGTGTTCCTGCGAGCGGTTATTTACCAACATTCGTCCTGGAGATCACAGCTGCTTTTACTCCGACCCCTTTCCACCCCCACACCCACCCCCCGCCACCCCTTGCTCCTCTCCCTCCTCTAGCTCATCACCGTCCCCTGCCAGGGGCGCGCTCGCTGGGGGATTGTACCCCCGCCCCCGCCCGCCCCATCTGGGAGTCCTGGGGCTCGCAGTCTCTTCGGCTTCAGTCCCATCTCCAACGCAGCCTTTCTCGCGAGTCTCCGGCCCCGGAGACCCTAACTCCGAGCCCCCTGCCCTGCCATCCTCTCTGCCCCGACACCCCCGCGTCAGTAGCGC